>BQNB010067949.1:0-34009 GCA_026074375.1 Tanacetum coccineum | reverse complement strand
CAAGATCCGAATACCCAAAAATGATCAAGACTATTTGTCATTATTTCTCACTGTGATCTTGTTGCTAAGCTAGCTATACAAAAAATTCATGAACAAATCGAACCGGAAAAAATTGGAAACAGGAGAGCAAAAATTGTATCAGATGAACCAATTTGGTTCACGGTCCAGAAAAAAAAAACTTGTGATGTTATTTGGCAGTTAACGAGGTTCATTTGTATTTCGACTTTGAAAAGGTCCACTTGAAACAAGACACAATTTTCTTAACATCGCCTTTTATAGAAAGGAAGGCAGAAATGACCGCAGTTGTCATTGTGGGGTAGTAGATAGAGATGTCAATTTTGTGACCTTTAAATTCTCCATGTCCTTTCGGTGTACGGGGTTCACTATAGAGTCCCCAAATTAGCAAAAGCATACCAAAAAGACCCAACCTTCTCGACTTAAAGTAACCAATTATCGCTCCTGCCACAGCCAAATAGCTTCCTGCTAGAACCTGGTGCCAACACAAATGACGTTATATATTTGTATTAAAGCTTTTATGGTTTTCGCACAGTTAAAGAAATAACCGTATATTCACTTTAAATCAGTTAAATGTTAAAATTGATATTTTAGGTTTTTTTTTTCTTTTTTCGTGATTAACAGAATATATGTATACTGAAAAACTTGAAGAAGAGAACCCTGTAAGCTAAAAGAAAGATAAAAAACGCACCTCGAGATGCTGGAGATCAGTTGTTAAAGGGGCTCGTTTGAGATTTTTCAAATTGTATGCGTCTAGGTTTTTGTACTTAGGAATATTTTTCAAATCTCTTCACTTGCAATCAATTCTGAACATGTTAGCTCCATTGTTTATGAGCATGTACCGATTCAACATGGAAATCTGCATAAAAATTACGATTAAAAACATCATCGTTAATTCATATTTGAACAGGATTGCAAAAATCCCGACATTATCCAAGAAAAGACAATGCACTAAAACTTAGCAATTTCAGTTTTCATGGCGCTGAAATAGTAATATTGCTGGTTACTTTTGTTTCTAAAAAAGTGTTTTTAGCTAGAAAGATCACTCTTGATGCAAATATGGAATAGAGATCGAATAGTTATACTGTTGGTTACATTTGCTTCTACAAACATCCAATGACTAACAATCACCCCTTGATGCCTTCTCTTGTCATACTTTAATCATTAAGCCACTTTGGTTATACATTTCTATACATATCCAAAAGTTAAGTGCGTTTAAGCTTTTAGTAGTTGCTAAAAGTATATTCAGCTACCAGTAGGCTATTCCAAACGCTCAAAGCTGTCCAGAAAACAATTACACACAAACTTGATTTATGTGGCACTAATACACTTGTTAACCTTGTTCTTATTTGAAAAACCTCTATCATCAATTAAAATGACCAAACACATCTATGGCGGGTCATAACTTCTTCCAAAACATGTCTGCGCTGTGCCTATGAATCAAATCATCAAAACTAACCCTGAGCCCTGATCTAGTTCATTGCAATGATATCAAATATCAAACTTTATACTTACTATTAGCATACGAAAAAAATCAAAGTAAATCATATTCATTTGGCCTACAAACTCTATACAGAAATAAGCAAAGAGACATGTCAACACAAACACACAAACTCACACAGTAGATAAGTGACAGGGTGTTTGGCATTGCGTTTTGCACGATAATATTTGACTATTGCGTTTTCGAGACACATAAAATCAGTTCCTGGTGTTTCGATATAGTAACACTTATTCCTATCATCTAAGGATCATATAATCAGTTTGGGATACTCTACTTCAAAAGTAGCTATAATCTAATCACTTATGCCACTTTACATATAAATCCTGAACAGAGCAGAATTTCACCAAACCAAAATGATTATCTGCCTATCACAATTCACTACTTCAATAAGTACATTCATATCGTCAAATTCTAGAATCTGTATCGTTGCAACTAATAATCTGATTATTAAAACGGAATGCCAAACCACCTCAACATACTACTACACTGTCATGCAACTATTTTCTTTTCATCTAACCAAATGAAAACTCAAACATCCTTTCTTTCCGCAATGCCGTAACTTCATCTCATAAATAAATCTTAATCAAGTCATAATATCACGAACAACAATCACAACAAAAAAAATGAATATCCACAGAAACTGTAACAGAAGCAACAGTAAACAAACAAACTAAACTTTCTACATCAAATCACAATAACACATTTTAATAATCAGGTCAAATTTAATATCTGGACTAGCAAACTTTTCATAAAAACAAGTTACTGATAATAAACAGGTCAAGTGCCTGATTTGTGAGTGGCTGTGACGAATAAAGTGTTTAGGCTTGACGCCTGAAAATGAGGGTTTCCACGGAAAAAACATCTGTTTTACATTTTTATGAAAAAATAACGAAGTTTTTTGGTGAAATAAAGTTTTCCGATAACAGAAAAGAGAACAATAAAAGATTTTATATTTTATGGTGAACGAAAAAACTGAATATAGTGGCTATAATGTTTGTATAGCACGAATGGGGCCATGTCTGCGTATGGTATATTTGGGATGAGGTTAATAGTAGAAGTTGGGCTTCTCACATTTGGTAAGGACCGTTGAAAAAAAATAATCAACTGGGCTAGCTCAGTTGGTCATCAAAGGTATCTTCGGGTATGTGAGTTCCTCACCAATCTAAAGGTTGTAGGTTCAAGCCTCGCTGGAAACATGTGTGAAATATATATTGTGAGATATGTAATATAGGTTGTGAAAAAAAATTGTCATTAAAAAAAGGACTGTTGAAAATAGCTTTTATTTGCAGACTTATGGTTTATTATATGTGCAGGGACTATTCCTGCACATATTTCTGATAGTTTGATATGTTTAGTTGTGTTTGGCAAAAAATTCATTAATGGAGAGCTTAATACTGTGTTCTTGAGTTGATATTTGAGAGGAAATGAAAGAAAAGGGAAAGTTTTTTGTGTTATTGAGTTTTTTTTAAGAGAGGAAAAGGAATTTGAGAGGAATTCCTCTCATTTTTGGGAGGAAAGGGAAAAGAAACACTAAAATATGTTGTAAAAAGACTAACATGCCCTTTTTATAATATTTAGTCATTACAACTAAAGGGCATGCATGTAATTTAAACAGTTTTTTTCATTTTCCTCCAACTTAAGAACATGATTCATAGTTACTTTCTTTTTTCTTTCCTCTATCTCAAGAACATGTAAACTAACACCTCCTTTACTTTTTCTTTTTTTTTTCTTTTCCTATTCTTTTCCTTTTCCTTCCATTTAAAAGTCGAGAACTGAGTGTAAGTGTAATTTTGGCTTATATAAGCCTCATCTACCCATCTTTCATTCATTAAAATCAAGTTTTCATCTCTCTCTCTAAAACGACCATCTCTCAAATATTAGGGTTTCTTAAGTCTAGTTATTTTTCCGTTGTCTTAGATCATCTTGATCTAGTTTTCTGGTATTGTTAGATAGTATTGAGGGTTTTGTAGTGAGGATCTTTGTAGTGTGAATTGTTTGTATTTTTGGTATTGCACTCGTTTGAGGACAATACTCTTTCTCTTGTAATTGTAGGTGAGCACACATTTATGGACTCATCAACTATAGCTTTTATATGTAATAAAAGATCACCATAGGGGAGTGATGTGTCGTTTAGTATATGTAATTATATTATCAAGTTTTACTATTTATATTTTACCGACTTTACCTATTAACTAACACTAACGGGCAGTGTACCCGATCGATAGTAGGTTCGTTGGAATAGTGGGGTGGTTGTATCGATCACAAAGAGTGAGCGTGAATACTTAATCTACTAGTATTCTAATTATCTATGTTAAATTTAATTAATCCTAATTAAACCTAAACTAACGCAAATAGGGGGTTCAGCCTAAGAGACTGACACGAGTTTTGGTTTAATCTAAACTAATAAAGCGATAAATGAGACAAATAACACACACAAGCAGATAAACAAACGATAAAGAAGAGGTCAAGCACTTATGTAAGGAAAACGTATTAACCAAGTTTATTTAAATAAAATGTATGAGTTGTCTATGTGTGCAATGATTGTACTACTTTCGTTGGTGGTATATCATTCCAAAGTTATGTGATACTTCTCCCTAAACTCTAGATTTATATAACGGTTAATCCTGTCACAATCAACCAAACCCGCATAAAGTTCACACAGTCGATTATAATCTATCGAGGTGACAATATTGAAACTTAACTCATCGAGGCTTTACCAACTTATGGCCTAATGGTTACCTATATACCAGTAGTCTATAATCCACTTAACTACCAAAGGAAATAGAATGTTATTTATAGTCCTAAGATACCTTAGTCTATCATTTACTTAACCAAAGGTAGAAACATGATTTTATTTATAGTCCTATTGATCTAGTTATAAAGATAAGTTGTATGTAGTATCTATCCCAAACTCTAGCCTATAGCCCAAATAACTTACAATGTTAGATCCAGTTGAATGATAGATAAAAACATAATCAAACACATAAAAGGGTATGAAGTGACAAACATAATCACCATGCAACGAAAAAGTAAACAATCGATATAAACAAATCAAAACATTAAATTATCATAAACATGGCTAATACCTACAGGCATTAGCCCATAATCTCTGTAACAATACACAATATCATATTCAGAACGATTAAAGTAGAGTTTATAAAGAAAACGATACGCTAACCGAATGGTTACTGCAGAGTATAATGATCACAAGAGTTTTCCTATGGAATGAATGCACTTGCAAGACCTACTTGTCTTCTAAAATCGTCTGAGAATCGTACTTGGTGGTTAAAAGCTCTCTAAAAACCGAATGCTAGGTTTTCTATTTATAGGTTTGCAAATCTGGTCAATACGGCGTATTGGTGAGGTCTAATACGGCGTATCAGGGGTATTTAGCTTGGGCTCCACGATTATTATATTCCAGAATATTCTTTAACCGCCTCCCAATACGGCGCATCAATACATCTGGATACGGCGTATTGGGGTCTTCTTGTCATGGATGTCTTGTGAAGTTAGGGCACGAATACGTCATATTTGTTTAAGTGAATACGACATATCGGGAGTAAAACATGCTTGATCTGAAAGTTGACCAAAGTTTCATATACGGCGTATCTGCTGATGTGGATACGGCGCATTCTTCAAAGTCAGGCAATGGTCTTGAATTTGTCTAAGTCTTGGGATACGGCGTATATGTCTAGAGTGATACGTCGTATTGATGTCAGATTCAGTATACTTTCTTGAACTTCTCGTTTATGCTCTAAAACATGTTTTTTTCTCTAACTTTCACCAATTGCTCGATAATAACTGAAATTCATAAAGATAAGTAATTAAGTATCAAATCTTATATAAAATAATATATAATGAGCAATATAGATGGGATAAATGATGCTAATAATTAGACATTATTTGATGTCATCAAATATCCCCCACTTAAATCCTACTTGTGCTCAAGTGGACTTTAGATTTAACTTATGAAAATGTATCCTAAACGAATGTCCTAGTATTTTCCTTTAGCGTTTTTTATTCAATTACTAGTGTATAACCAACCACCTCACGAAATAAGAAATGAAATCACTCAAATCACTCAAACAATCTATGTATGGTAACATTTAGGTATTCGCTCAAAATTGCTCAGATCGTGACGAGTATTCCTTTTCATAATCGTGGCAAGTATACACCTCTCCACCAATAAAACTAAGAGTAAACAATCCTAAAAAGGTAAATAGGATGAATATGACAGGCTAAGGGTTGATCGCTCTTTTTAATCTCTATTGATACTAATATTCCAGAAAAGGCTACAAAACCACCAATGCACGCCTAAATCCATGACAACAACACTTGTGATTGCTCACTCTCTAACTCAAATAAGCTAAAGAATAGGATTAAGTAATCTTCACCAATAGTATTACACCAACAAAGGCGACAAAATGATACATACACATTCAAATTCATGAATGAGACACATGTGATTGCTCAAATTCCTCATTCGAGTAAACCAAATGTTAGGATGAAGAATGATATAGGGTAGGGATTAGGCATGGGAAACAAATATAATTGGTGTAAAACAAAATAACGAAACAGATAGATTAAGTCCAACTAAAAACAATAATGTTGCTAGCTACTTTCCCGACCATAACCTTGAAAAAGACACAAATCACCAACTAACTCACGCTTTAACACGGAAAACACACGCTTTGTTTGGTAGACACGAACTAGACTCAAAGATGTCTTAATCCCTATTCTGAACGATCCATAAAACCAAACCTAGTTGGCGTTCCCATAACAACCAACTTCCATTCATCCATAATATAGTATAACAATAGTCACGATATCTACCACTTAATTTAAAAAACACATAGTTGGTTAATTTTGCGACCAACTTCAAATAATATATAACAATACTCTACATTGTTGGTTTATAGTACGTACCAATGCATAATCAATTATCTCATAAATAATAAAATCGGTTAAATTTAGATGAACCGATTATCTCACAATCCTCTTATTTTTTTCACTATTACATTTTTTTGCATTTTTCTATTTCTTGTATTTTTTATTTTTTATTTTAAACAACTAGAAAACGAATAAAGGTGTAAAATTTCACCACTTCACGATCATAATAAATCTGAATAATAATTCCATAACGCCCATGACTTAGAAATAAAAATAATAGTGAAAAGTAGTAACCACACGAAAAATAAAAGAAACTACTTTAACATTCTCATTGCAATGTGCAATTTCTGACCTAACCAAAGATAAGAAATACGCACGCGAATACAGGAAGTACACACTTTTACACAAAAGCAACTAGCAACCAACCATGAACTTTAATCTACAGGGTAGACTAAGGTGTAACAAAACATATTTTAGTGGTGTAAGAAACAAAATAAATGGCTCAGAAGTTTTTTCTAGGGGTATCTTACTTTAAAAATGAGAGTAACAAAAAGGTTTTATATGAGGGAAAAATTCCCAAAATGGACCAAAGACCCTAGTGCTTTGCACTCTGTAGACCACAAAACATTTCTTTGCCAAAATGGACCAGGGCAACTTGGCGACTGGGCAACTTAACCAGATTTTTCCATGTGTCTCATATTTTATAATTTAAGTACATAATGTGTAAGTTATGTGTAAGTGGGCAACTTGTCCTTTTTTGGGCGACTTGTATTTAGGGCGACTGGTTTTTTAGTCTTTTTACATTGTTTTACTTGTATGTTTTTAGACAAATTGGCAACATATTCTTCTTATTTTATCCCCAAAATTAGCACACATATATACTCATACCCATTAAACACACACAAATAAAAACATACAGGTCATTCATCTTCATCCCCATCTTTACCATTCACACCCATATTCCCCACACACACATACTCAAACATATCGTTCCCCCATACACATAAAACACACCTCACCACCATAAAAAATAACCCCTAAATTCAATTTCAATCCCTAACACCGAAACCCTAAATTATTCAAATCAACAGGAAGAACAAAATGATCAATGTTAGGAAAATATTGTAAACAGACTTAATACTGTTAGTATTAAAGTTAAGTCTGTTAGTTAAAGTTAGTACTGATAGACGAATAGTTAGTACTGTTAGTATAGAAGTTAAGTCTGGTAGAGCAAGTTAAGTCTGCTAGCATTAACTTAAGCCTGGCAGTATTAAAGTTAATACTGCTTGGTCAGACAGTTAAGTCTGTTGTAATTATAGTAATAGTTATCAATTAGCGTTGATTTAGGAAGAGATAAGCATTATCTCTTAACGCGTTTAGGGTTCCTTAAGCCTATAAAAGGAACATAGAATAGTATTGTAAACACATCGGTTGATTGAGTATTCACAATCAAATAGTAATAGTAATAGCAATTTTAGTATTCGTTCTTATGTTCATCTTGGTATAGATATTGATATTCCGCGTCAATATTTATATTCACAGTTATTGTCTCTCATAGTATCTTTGGATTTATTCAAAGGACTATCAAGGCTCATTCAGATCCTGTTTATAAGGACCTACACTCATAACTATCATTCACTTTGGTTAGTGATCACTAGTTCTAGTACATCCCCAAATCACCAAAGTGAAATGAAAAACCGAGTCATCCTTACTACTATCAACCTTGAGTCATCCACCTAGTCATCTTCACAAGAAGATTCACCATGTAACCATTCCCCACAAGTAAATTTCGTAATGAAATGTGTCTCATCTTTATATCTCGACACACATAAGCATGTGTGCCTATGTTGTCAAAAGTCAAGTTAATTTCATAATGAAATGCGTCTCATCCTCATATCCCGACACTCATAAGCATGTGTGCCTTTATTGTCAAAATTCAAGTGAATTTCATAATGAAATGCGTCTCATCCAATCATTTCCACTGTTTAACAAGTGAAGAACACAAAGAAGATATTCAATCTTTAAAGTGTTGTTGAGTCATCATAATATCGTGTCTTTCATTTGTTCATTTCCGCTTTTGAGCAAGTGAAGAACACAAAGAAGATATTCAACCTTCAAGTGTTGTTGAGTCATCATAATGTCGTGTCTTTCACTTTTCTTCCACTATTTTCACATTTTCACCTTTGTTCATCAACATTAACAACCAACAAAACACCCAACAAACCTATAGTCAACACCTTCCCTTTCTATTCACGCTCATCCTTCTTTGTTTATGTTTCCTCAACCAATAATCCTTATCATCAACATATAGTTCGACCTAAAGTCTTACGATAATGTTTATCCTTAAACACCCTAAACATGAAAAGCATATATAATGCTTAACAAAGAAACCTTGAGGATTTAGGAATCTCTCAATACAATACTTAGTCTATTCAAACCCACAATCATCATATGTTAATACTTCTTATCCATATGACATCTTGGAAGGAGTTTTTCATAATAAGACTTGTTGGTCAAGTCTTAGTCCTTAAGCATGTGTAAGTCAAATCTTATCATTGATTCCTAAACATTTCCATGTCTTACGCATTCATCATTTTTCTTTATTTAGGTTGTTGTCTTTAGTGCCACACTTTAGAGTGCATATACTTAAAACATACATGATTTATTCCCACTAAATGTCTTGCATATATATCTATCATCATCATTATATATATATATATATATATATATTCGAAACTAACCATTGATGTAGGTTAAGAGTTTGCAACTAATTTGATCCATGGATCTGCTTGAGTCAATCTTCAAGGGATGTCAAATGTCCAAGCCATTACGTTTGCAACCGTTTAAGACATCTACACATTTCTTGATATGTGTATTTCATCCCTGTATATATATTTTTTTGCACGAAACTAACCATTGATGTAGGTTAAGAGTTTGTAACTAATTTGATCCATGGATCCGCTTGAGTCAATCTTCAAGGGATGTCATTATTTAAAAGGGATTGATAGAATAAAGATTCCACTTAGGATGATGCAAGCTCACCTCTTTGATTGAAGAGCTGAAGTGTAGTAAAAGTCTCGTCTAGGAGTCCACCTTTTTGTTTCGACAAAAGAGGGAGAAGAAGTGTAAACAATACTTATACATATTTACTAATAGTTATATTTACATTTTTTAATCACTTCAAAAAAGGGAGATTGTTGTAGAAAATACATACGATATTTAATCTATACATTACTCATTAATGTTTTGGTGATGACAAACATGTAACTTATAACACATAACGTAAAGTGCTAGTTACTCGTAATCACAAATCATCAATTCATACGTCAACATCTTTTTCGACATCTCATGTTTTCTTCAACAACAAATTTAAGTTTCCACCCACGTAAATCACTAAAGGTATGAACAAAAACAAACATTAATTGTTGAATGATCAAAGAAATTTTTTTTATTTTTCCCAAAACCTTATATTGTTTTTATAAAATGGACAAGCATTTTAAACGAAATATATAACAAAACAACATATTTTTGTATTTTGTAGTATAGGACATATATCATAACACATAGCATGGATGTTTGGGTTGGCAAATGATCTAGAGAAGAAAGTGAAGTATTTTCTAGTGAGCAGAAAATGCAAATGAAGCTTTGTATAAACTGAACAAAACTAACCTTTCTTCCCATGGCTGGAAAGGGGTTAATATACATGAGTGTTTATGCCCAATGGGCTTTGAGTTATAGGCTTAAACAAGTGGCAAAATGCCTGGCCCAATACAATAGTCAATATAACGCTGTTACAATTAGACCGAACGAGCTATGCTATTCTAGATTACCACGGGTGACCGAGTCTTATTTCATAAATCCTAACAATCTCACCCTAAGGAGGTACCCCAGAAAATGCATAGAATTCTAGCATTCTACTTCATTGACCTTACTGTCTTTAGCTGCGAAGTCTTTGATTCTCCAATCTTTATGTCCAGAACCATTATTAGTGAACAGTTGAGATTTATCTCTTAGACTTGTGCGATCTTTGAGCTTTCTTTGAGATCATCATTCATCTTTATTAAAACAGTTAGCAATAAAGCTTGTGGGCGAATATGGCTTTCTCGGAATGAAAGAGATGATATAAATGTGTTGATCTCCATGAGAAATGAAACAAGAATCCTTTAAGGGATCTTGAGTGGCTAGGAGGGGTTTATGCTGCATATCACTTGACCATGATACTTATCTTTCAATGTACAGCAATACAACCATGTGATATTCTGACAGCAGTAATTGTAGTGACCCGGTTTTCGTGCCTAATTTTTATGGAAGGGCTGCTTTCCTTTCACCCTATATCTGAACATGTCTTTTTCAATTCTTTATAACCCCCTTCGTAACTATAACCGAACTTCATTACTAGTGCTTACTGAGAACTTCATTACATGTACCTAACCAAACCTCCTTATAAACTACCGAAAAGTAAATACGGTCGGTCTTTGGTACTGTTCTCGTTGCCATTAAATACTATTCGCTCCCCCTTAATAGGTGCATCGATAGGTTCGATAAAAGTTTAGCACATATTGAGGAGCCTACAATTGAGTTTAAAAGTCACATTTTATATCAAGATTTTCAAATTAAATCACATTTTCCCCCCTCGCCCCGAGCAAAAATTTCAAATCCGTTGAGAATTGGGTCTCAATTGATTTAAAAGTTAGGAAAATTTGGAAAAGAGTGTCATTTTTATATAATCCGAATGAGAAACATATACGTACTTGAATATACAGTTTTAGTCACTACAAAATAATGTACAGATTACACAAGATATAATGACTAATACCGCCTCATTCGGTTCCTCCTGGCATAACCGGCAGTAGTCGCCTTCTCGAATCCGTCCACCAACAAAGCTCTCCAGATTCCGAAAGATATGTCTTGTCTTTAGTCGTTTCTGGATAGCGAACATGAAGTCCTTGCTTCTGTCAACATCTTTCTTTGTCCAAAATCTGGCGTTCATCCCTGGATTAGTCCTGTTGATCCGGATCCATGACGTTAATAGTCCCTGCTTTCATCCATCGTTGTAGAGTGCCATCACTGAACTTGTGTATTTCATTGAACCTCATGAACATTCAAACCCTATATTTGTCTCTAAAAATGACTACCCTTGGAGAGTATATGATGGTGAAATCATGTTTGAACTCAAATCCAGTGGCCTCCCATCGAGGTTTGGTGAGGTTTAGCTGCGTCTGGTAACTCTCATTCCCCAGGCTGGAAGTCCTTACTACACATTGTCTGAAAACCAAGTTTATGGTCCATAGTTTACATAGCGGTAGTTAGAAGCTTTTGTCTTCGAGGAGTGCATAATGATAAGGGTGATTCAAGTGACCTTGTAGATTCCTACACCAGCTACAGCCATCTCTTCAAAAGTGCAATCTTAGGGCCTACATAGTTTCATTGAAGATCCCTTTTTCTGCTATGAACGTATTCTTTGAGATCAGCCATCGACGAAGGACTAATCTTCTTCATGTAGTTGTACCCGAACATTGAAAAGAGACTTCGATTCCAGGAAACGACCCTTAAGATACACATATGAGTCTTACTGCAAGCGGTCCGGTCTCCCTTCAGATGAGAAATCTGTCAATGGTAGAAATCGTTGTCTTGAAACCACCAGTTTAGATACCATACAAAGCAGGATGTCACACTTGCATTCCTCTTCAATCCAGAACTGATCAGGCACGAGTTGCTCCAAGACGACCATCGAGGAAAATAAATGCCGCGCTTCATCTTCGAGATTGACAAGGCCGGTCTATGCCATCCATGCTACCATATCATAGTTCTCTAGACTATTTGTTAAAGGAAGAAGTCCGGTTGAATGGTTACATGCTGGTTTACAACCACCCAGTGGAAGATGGCTTACTATACTCTGTTGTACCTGACATTGTAATCAATCCACATTGATCCGGTGAGAAGTTTTGTGGCACTTTCATGTGAATTGGAGATGAATCACGTCGTGCATGCAACACTTTAAACCGATTTCGAATGCTGGCGCTCTCCAAGTTCCTCGAAGTGACAGGTGAGTGATTCCTTGTTGTTTGTAGTACCAATCCATAATTGTTTCCATATCCCCGGTTTAAGCAAGTAGAGAGTTCTCCGGTGAGGTGCATATGTCGACTTCAGAGCAGAGGCCCAGTTGTTTGTTGGCATAGTCAGATCAGATGATGGAATAGTCCAAGCAGGTTCTGGAGTGGCCGGTCTGTCTTTAGTGAGAGGTTTCCACCACACTCTGCCTCAAGTTGACTGTAGAATAGGACACGCCCTACCATCATACACCCTAGCATATGCTTGATCAATCTGCAGTGGTTTCTTCATCGCCATATAAAGCTCAGCAGGAATCGTTGTGATTTGAAGGCTTAGATCCGGGTGTCAGTTGTTGTCCCAAGCAGATATTCAGACTGAAGCCGTTCGTTGAGAACTTGGGCCCGCTGCTTGTTGACTGACGCTCCCCTGATGAGTGATGGAGGATGGAGGTGGTGGGGAGGAGCTTGCAGCAGTTAATCGAGGCTCTAGTTTACCAGATGCCCCAGATAGCGCTTGATTGGGTGAAGGAAGGGAGGTAGCGGAGAAAGGGCTGACCAGGCAGAAGGCTATGAGAATCTTGCTTACTTTTCTTCTTAGTTTCCTCCTGAGCCTTACTCACATCAAAGAGTCATCACATACATTTACATTGATAGGAGTCCTGCAGTGCTTTATATATGCACTCGGTGGTGAGGCATGTCCCTTTAACATAGTCTCCTCCAACATGCGTGGAGTGAATTTCCTTCATGTCAGACGTAGGGAGATCCTTGAAGCGAGCACGAAGAGGAGCTCTCATTGCATGCTTTACTGATGAGATAACCACCTCCTTAACTGATTCATTAATCTTTCGGTCAATCTCCTGTGAATCAATAAACTCCACCGTCTGCTCTCTGATCATTTTGGGTAAGTCCACAGTTTCCAACTTATTGATCCTGTTCCCCTGCTTGCCTAAACGTTCTTCTAGAGCTTGATTATCTTCTACGAGAGTCGCGATAAGCTCTTCAAGTTCACCTATACGCTTGATGATGATGGGATCTGACGGACCTGATGTGGAGTTGAGGTTGTAGTGGAAAGTTGTTGTTGTTGTTGCTGAGGTTGTGGTTTGTGGTGGTTTAGTAAAGGCCAATGAACAATGGTAGAATCAGGTCATTGGCACGACATATCACCGATGACGTCATAGGAGGGATGACAGAGGTGTCTTGCTGAACAGTGACAGACACCATTGATTCAGCCTCAGTGTTTGCCGTTGTCTTCTCATTGTCAGCCTCAGACGGTTTGTCATTCAAGAATTGATCACTAAAGCTAAAGTCTTTGGCGAGATGTTGTAGAGAAGACAACGTCCCTGTAGAAGCTTACAGTTTCTTACTGGTATCACATGTTCAGTCAAACCGTAGCTTTCAATATTCTCCTATATATCATGGGTATACCGCAGCTGTAAATCGCCTTCGATTCCATATGCTCAGAGTTATGGTTGACTGGAGGGAATCAGTGATCTCAACATCCGAGTGTTCAAGTTGGTCCCGCGAGAACACTAGAAGTTTGTATAAAGGTTTGAGATTCGCAACATCATCAGGGTTTGGTTCCAGCCAGCCCTTCATCTAGTTTTTACCAGGTCTGGTCCAGCCTGGCCTTTGCGTACTTAAGACCCCACATCGAACCACTGAAGGCATTTCTCTTCAATCAAAACTCTATGTCATGCCAGATAATCCAAGTTCAGCCTAAAGGGAGGAAGACTCTTCATGGCTCGCTGGGGTTTTCAATGGTAACGGGAGTATGTCGTGAAAGATATACTAATCCAGTCAGGCTCTTTTCTTAGTAGTCTGAAGGTTAGAAAGAACTTGATAGCATATTTCTTCGACACTACTTTCTCTTTTTCCCCTTTCCCCAGCACCTCTGGCAGAGGTTGAAGTTTCCGCAGTTGTACAGTTTCCTTTTGAAAATACAACAGGGGGAAGAGGACCCACCCTTTGAGTATAGGGTAAGCATCCGTTAGGCCTCTCTTCTAGAACCTTTTTGCAGTATTACCTCCTCTGTTGGTCTTCAAGGCTATAGGATTAGCAGCAGGAAACCACCTCCATCAACAATTCATCTACCAACTCTTAGGAACTCTTAACAAATCCTTCTTAACCACTTTCCCTGCCTTAGCACATTTGGCTAGTGGTGGGGCCTCAGACGATTCTGACACTGGCTTGTGCTTCTTCTCCTAAGGTTTGGCCGGTGCAGGCTTAGGCTTCTTGGCTTTAGCTTTAGAATTGGTTGGTTGCACTGTGTTTGTAGTTTTTAGAAAAGATGGTTTGCTTGGTTGTAGTTTTAGGAACGGTTGGTTGCTTGGTTGCCTTTGGTTTTGCTTGTTTGGTAGGCTTAGCTGGCTTTGGTGCAGGAGATTCAGGATCACTTAATTCCTCACCAGCGATATACCATTGATGCTTTGCAACTTTTTCCAGATAAGCATCATAGTAGTCTGCTCCTCGAATGACATCATTGATGAGTTCATTTGGTATTGTCATCCCAAAGACTTCTCGTTTGCTTCCCTTAGAACTTTTGAACCCTTGAGATGGGGAAAAACCTAGTAACAACAGGTTCCTCAGTAGGCAAATGGAGTGGAGGACCTATCGGTCACGGTGGACGTTGTGCAGGCCATTGCAGGGAAATATGATCAACTTTGGTAACCTGATACTGAGATAAGATAAAGAGTTTCTTTCTTCTTCCCCAGAGTATGTTATGCCAAATTCCTTTTGTCTTCTATGAAAGTGTAGATAGATTGAGTAAATTCTTCCCACATCCTTTCAGCATAGTCGATGTAAGCTCGATTGACAACACCCCAAAGGATTTGTAGCACTGGGGCTCTCGGCCTTTCAAATCGCCAGTAAGTCTTTCCCGTAAGGCACAGATTGAAATGGTTGTTTAGTGCCCTCCATGGTTGGGAACATTCATTAGTGGTGACATTAAGACAAGTGTATGACTTCCTTGATACCCCAACTTATGGATCAATTCAACAATATATCAGAGTTGGAGGAGCGAGAAGCCTGAATGGTTGTCGACTGGGTGGGGATCTGAAGAGCATCTCTGAGTGTGTCTTTAGTGAGATCAAACCATTGCTCGTCCAGTTGACACTTATAGCTCCCTGCTTTACTATCAAAGCAGATAGTATCCTAGAATTGTTGGATATAGATAGCCGGTATTGTTGATGACGCTGTAAAAGCTCTGAAGAAATTTGTTTGCTTGAGAATGTCCACAGCAATCTTGAAAATTGGGCTGGGTTGAGATTTTTCTTCATTCAGATAGCAGTTGCTTTTCCCAATTGGCACCCAGCGAATGCGTGGTAAGATCTGTTCATCTGTGCGGACGGGTGGTGCCATTGCGGGTGCATGTACAGCATCAGTCATTGTATCTGCACAGTTACAATCACAGAAAAGCGACCATGCAGATAGGAATTGTTAGATGTGAGCAGATGCTCGGAAGTTAATCACGTATGCACAAGATTCAAGAGTAAGAACCCTAAGATCATGTTATAGTGTTAATCAATGAGTTTGGTCAACTCTTGAGTTAACGAAAGTTAGCTCATCGAAGAGAGGACAGGACACACCGAATTAGCCACAAGATTCAATGGCAATTAACAAACCATGCATGATGCAAGCAATGGATAAGACACTCTAATCAAGCAATAATCTTCAACAACTTCGAGACCAAAACGCAACAAAGTCAAGAATCAAAACGCAACTAATTCAAGAATCAAAACGCACCTAATTCAAGAATCAAAACGCAACTAATTCAAGAATCAAAACGCAACTACGTCAAAACGCAACACTCAAAACGCAGCCATCATCAAAACGCAATGGTTATATTATTAAATTAGCCAAAACGCAGCCAATTTAAAAAATTTGAAAAAGGAGGCTTTACTATTTTAATAAAAAAATTCTTCTAATCAAAACGCAACAAGTTGCGTTTTGTCATGTTCCAAGATTAATTACCAAAACGCAACATATGAATAAAGCCAAAACGCAATCTAATATCCCAAATTAAAACGCAATCAATTATTAATTATCAAATCGCAATCAAGAGCTAATTATCAAAACGCAACAAGAATACCAACTCAAAACGCAATCAAGAAGATTTTATCAAAACGCAACATGAATTTTAACCCAAAACGCAATCAAGCAATAATTATCAAATCGCAACCAAGATTCTACTATCTATACGCACCTTGAACGTAAACTAAAAAACGCAACCAAGAACCTTAAAGGGCAACTACTATTCGAAAATCATAAATACACTAATGGAGGAGGTGGGGAATCAGTTCAAGCAATAACAAAGCATCTAGCACATAAGTAAACGTAAACCCAGTAATTAAAACACTAACCCGTGATTCGACGAGGTATTCACACGAGTGTCTACAAACAAAACACGCATTTTAACTATATTCAGATCATGATGTTAAAGATTAAGGAGTGAGATAGTGATTAACAACATTGAGAGCATGTTACCTAAGCGAAGAAACGCACTAGAAATCTCAGCTTAATCAAAACGCAGTCTAGAGGCTTGAGAGAGAAAGTTGAAAAGGTTTGACTAGATATGTTGATTTTGACCAAGTCAAAACGCAACACCAATTATTCTACCTAGGTGAAACCTTTCATTATTTGACATAATTGGTCCCTCTTTTTCTTACTTCTAATTATTTAAGGTAAATTACACAACTGGTCCCTTACTTTTCATATTTCTTTAACATTTAGGGACACATAGCAACTAATGGATTGATTAACTTTGGGGAAATGACACAATTGGTCCTTCACATTTATTAAGCCTAGGATACAGTTAGCACATAGCAAATAAGATCCTAACCGAACATTCAATTGACATATTTGAACCATTTTGAGTCAACTCCTAGTTAAACTCCCCCTTAATCCATAACCCCGTTAGTTACCACACCTTTTTGTGTTAAAAAATGCCTGTTAGATGTCATGAATTTGAAAAACCACTCTCCCCCTCAATCAATGACCCGTTTTCTATTTAAAGAACTGTAGTCGTTGATTGAGTGTCAAATTTATGAAAAACCAAGTCCGATTAATTTTCAAAAGCCGCTTTAAACCACCACGTGAGATCCAAATAATTTTCTGAAGAATCATAGACGGAAAATTATGAGGATGAAAGAAGACTTCTCTTCTTAATCAAGAAATAATGCACTGAAGCGTACATTAGATCGAGGTTGCAAGGATATAAAGTAATCCATGCCCGGGAGAACTTAATCACCCGTTGTTAGGAACAGTCGTCTTTTTGGCGACGTGCTTTCCTCATTTTAAAAAGCTGGTTGCAGTCTGAAATAACTGCAAGCCATTAAGACATATTTTGGAAAGGTTTAAACTTTCGGTCGAGCTTCATTTAAAGACCCGTGTCATTATTGAATGACATTTCTAGGACCTAAATGTTATCGATAAACGGAAGACATGTCTTGAAGAAAACTATTTTTTGGCATTTTCTATTTTCTGATTTTTATGGATTTTTGATGGTTTTATATTTTTGTATTTTTCTTTTTGGGTTTAAGTATGTACATATTTACATAGGATACTTGAAGCCAATCCGTTACTCATCCTGATCATCCTGAAGACTTTTGAGTGTCTCTGGCTTCATACACTTCATGCCAAGCCTTGGGAGAATGAATTCGAATCGTTCTCTGGGCAGCGCCTTAGTGAATATATCCGCCAGTTGATACTCTGTCCTCACGAAATACAACTCAACCACTCCTTTTTCCACTTGTTCTCTGATGAAATGATGTCGGATGTCGATGTGTTTAGACCTGGAGTGCTGAACGTTGTTGCAACAAAGAGCTATGGCACTCTTGTTGTCACAGTACAAAGGGATGCGATTGTAAGCAAAGCCATAATCTGATAATTGAGACCACATCCATAGGATTTGGGCTCAGCAACCAGACATCGTGATGTATTCAGCCTCTGTAGACGAGATGGACGTGCTAGTTTGCTTCTTTGATGACCAGCTAACTAACTTATCACCAAGGAACTAAGCACTGCCAGATGTACTTCTGTGAGTGTCCTGACAACCTGCATGATCTGCGTCTGCGTATGCTGCATGGCGGTGTCTTTCGGATACCAAAGACCCATATTGATGGTTCTTTGGAGATACCGAAAGACCCGTTTAACTGCCTCGAGGTGCTTTTTAGTGGGCCTAGATTGATATCTGGCACATATGCAGACAACAAATACGAGGTCAGGTCTACTTGCTGTGAGGTACATCAGGGACTTAATCATGCTGCGATATTTGGTCTGGTCAACAGGGGTCCCTGAGAGGTCCTCATCTAGTTTTGTTCGCTCCACCATAGGAGTGTCAACAGGGTCACTTTTATGAAGATCAAATTTCTTTAAAATCTCATTTGCATATTTAGATTGATTAATGAAAATGCCTCTAGGATTTTGAGAAATTTGTAAGCCTAAGAAAAATGATATTTGACCCATCATCGACATTTGAAATTTAGAACTCATTTCATTAGAAAAACGGTCACAATCTTTGGGGTCGGTCGAGGAAAATATGATATCATCAACATATATTTAAACATGAAGAGTGTGTTTGCCTATTTTCCGAATGAACAAGGTTGGATCGACGACACCCTTGGAGAATCCTTGTGCCAGAAGAAACTTTAACAAAGTGTCATACCATGCCCGGGGAGCCTGTTTTAACCCGTAAAGTGCTTTCTTCAGACGATAGACATGATGTGGACGTTCTGGGTCAACAAAGCCTTCCGGTTGGTGGACATAGACTTCTTCTTTGAGCTCGCCATTTAAGAATGCAGTTTTCACGTCCATTTGATAAACTGTCATGTTTTTGCTGGCGGCATTGGCAATGAATATCCTGATTGCTTCAAGACGAGCAACCGGGGCGAAGGATTCTTCAAAATCTAGACCTTCCTCTTGACGAAATCCTTTTGCTACAAGACTTGCCTTGTTTTTCAACACATCACCATACTAATCAAGCTTCACCTTATAAATCTACTTGAGAGCAATAATCATGGCACTGTCTAGAGGTGGTACTAATTCCCATACATCTAGTCGATCAAATTCATGGATTTTGTCCTGCATGGCTTGAAACCAGCAGTCTTCAGTAGCTGCAGATTGGAAGTTTTTCGGTTCGACTTTGGACAGTACGGAATTGTAGAAGCACCATAAAGCATCTGTAGCAAGTTGTTGCCGAGTGGATACCGATCTAGAGGGATTCCTAATAATGTACTTAAGAGGATGAGAGTCAGTCCATTTCCGGATATGTTCATGAGGTTGAGTGGATTGGTTGAGTTCGGGCATCATGATTTCCCTAGATGATGAAGCTTCAGTGGTTGGATCTGGGGCGAACACATTAACAAATGGTTCGTGATCAGCTACAGCAAACGGATTAACTTCTGCATATTGCTCACCTGCTACACCATGATGTACCGAAGAGGAATGATGATCCAATGGTGATGATGTATGACTTCCCGATGGTGCGTCGAGATCAATAGACATAGACACTGAAGGACCTGTAGGAATGACAGGGTCTTGTGCTACACTAGGAAGAGGATCCTGACGGTTACCCGGTGGATTAAAATATTCATCAAACATAGGTTGGAATAACATCTCCAATTCTTTATTTGTGGGAGGTACATATGGTAGAACAGGAGCAGGATTGGGTACGAGCCCTGAACTGATGGGTCCAGGCGTCAACAGGTTAGGAGCGGGTCCTGGACTGGATTGTACAGGAGCCATTTGCTCAGTCAGCTCATCGAATTGAACGTGAATAGTTTCCATGATTTGTCGGGTTCGCTTGTTGTAGATTCTGTAACCTTTTCTGCTCGGTGCATATCCAATGAAAATTCCAATATCAGCCCTTGGTTGTAGTTTTCCAAGATTCTCGCTGTCATTTGTAGGGTAACAAAGAGCACCAAAGACCCGGAAAAATGTGAGATCAGGCTTCTTATTGTGTACTAACTCATATGGGGTTTTGTCGTGACGTGTGTGAATAAGGGAACGGTTTTGGGTGTAACAGGCAGTAGCCACAGCTTCAGCCCAAAGAAACATCGGTGCCTTTGAGAAGATTAGCATTGTCCGAGCTGCCTCGACAAGAGTTTGATTCTGTCTTTCGACAACGCCGTTCTACCGTGGAGTCCTTGGCACTGTCTTTTGGTGAAAGATTCCAACGCTTTCATAGTAATCATACAGAGTCTTGTTGACAAATTCAGTTCCATTGTCGGTGCGGATGAATCTGACAGTTTTGTTGAGACCGACTTGTATTTGCTTCAGAAATTTGATGACAACCGTTGGTGTTTCATCCTTTGATCTCAAAAACTTGACCCACGTAAACCGAGAGTAATCATCGACGATTACCAAGATGTATTTCTTCCCATTAATAGTTTGCACACGCATCGGTCCACATAAATCCATATGAAGGGTGTTTAGAACTTCCAAATTGGTGTTTTTAGTTTTGGGTGTGTGGGTATGCTTTTTGCTCTTTCCTAATTGACATGCAGAACAAAGATGATCTTTTTCAAACTTCAATCTAGGTAATCCTCTGACAAGGTCTTTTCTTGCAAGATCATTGATGGTACCGAAGTTCAAGTGTTGAAACCTGATCCATAACCATGACTTTTGCTTGGAGCTTGGATAGCAAGCAAATTGGGGAGGACTTCATCATTTCTTCAACAAAAATAGTGTATAAATTAGAACCACGAGAACCTTTAAGTAATTCAACACCATCCGTATCACGAACATAACAAGAATGCTTTCTGAAGGCAACTTCCAAATCCGAATCACAAAATTGACTGACAGAAAACAAATTATGCCCCAGTCCTTCCACGTAGTATACCCTGGAGATTACACTATCACCAACGACATAATCTCCATAACCCATAATAGCACCAAAGTGATCATTCCCGAATCTAACTGTCCCGATAAACTTTTTTACGAAATTCATGAGCCTTGAGCGATCCCCCGTCATATGTTTTGAACAGCCTGAGTCCAAATACCAAAGGATGATTTGTACGACCTGCATTTGAAAACAGACGAAGATGGAGAGTTTAGAAAATTGGATCCCCAATGTTGGTTGGGTTCCGATTGGTTAGCACAAGCAATGGCTGACATTCCTGTAAGTTTAGTGAACCTAGTTAAAGGGCACTGGTCACTTAGGGTGAATGTTCTTCCTGTGGGTCTCCATTGATAACCAACATTGTTAAGTGTTTTGCCAGTTGGTTTCCAAATTTGTTGAAATGTTTGTAGGTTTCCACACTTGTGAACTGCTTGGTTTCCAAACTTGCTAACATGACCACATCGTTTTTTAACATTGTAGTATTGCATTCACAGAGTGCAAAAAGTAACCACACACATAACATGATTAGCCCAAGAATAAACAGTTGTTACATGATGTTGGCACACATAAAGAGAAGTTCAGAATTAATTACAGTACCTTAGAGGCAAATACGAGAATCACATAATTCGTGGTTTTAAACTGATCTAATTGTCCTAGGGTGGTATCTACTTTCAGTCCAGCAGTCACTTTTAGCTGCGGTATCTATGTTTCTTGAGTATGACCTAGGTTGAGATCCCTAGCTAATCAAGTGCAACTGTTTACACCTGTAGCAAGAGGCACATGGACAATCTAGACTTCTTGGAGTGTCGCATTGCATCTACATGTTTGTTTACTACTTACTTGATGTTTGCAATCTGGTCCTCAAAGTAACTTGAATTTTTACTAGGGTGATTGCATGCATACTTATCTTGTTGATTGAAGACCTTTGACTGGTGCTAACGCATATTCTAATAGTTCCTAGATCGCTTAGTGTAACGGCAAGCAGATGCGAGAGATCATCTAAAGGTCTTTCAACTTTGCTTCTCCTTATTTCATGAAGTGTATCTACCTTTACCTTAAGATGCTGAGATAATGTAGATGAAACTACCCTATTTTCCTATTGCGAGGGGGGAATAGGTTCAACATCTAGAGCATACTTTCCTGGTGCAATTACTTTTGGTTTAACCTGATTTGTAGTGACACATGAGACCGTATTCTGTAGTTGGCCTTAGACTCCATTTCATTTTTAAGGGCAGTAATCTGTTCTGAATTCTTAGCACCGTAATCTGATCGAATCATACAATTCCTTGTAGTGTGCTGCATAATCTTTGCATTTTCTGCCCTAAAAAGCTCATTTTGTTCTTGTAAACCATTAACCTTTTCAATTAATTGTAGCATTGTCCTGTCCACCAGCTAGGAACAATAACTGCTCTTCATCCAAGACTACCCCATTCTCTTGAGCTTGCATCATCAACATCTTGTCTTTGAAGTATTCGGAGTTCTATGGACGCTTGTGTTGAGTGCAGTTCCTTGCTATGTGACCTACCCCGTTGCAGTTGTAGCACTTAACCTGCCTAGCTTGACCCGGATTAGCATTCCCCACTCTGTTCTGTGCTCTTCCATAACCAACTGCACCTGCACCTCGTGCATTATTACCCTGTCCTCTGTTCTGTCGACCCTGAACATTCTGAACAACAACCCTGCCGTCTTGTACAATAGTTTGATTCCTTAGGTTTGATGAGGTTCTGAGTTGATTGTTTGTTTGAGGAAGGAAGGTTTTGTATGACTAGGTGAGTAAGGCAAGTGTGTTAGTTAGGTTCTCAATTAGGTTGTCGGTTGGAGAGAGTCCCAAATCAGATTAAGGGGTGTTAGTAGACTGTGGTTGATGATATGTGGTCGGTGGATTTGTTGATGACTGAGAATGATAAATGTTGAGGTGAAACATTTGACATCAAGGCAAGAGGATCAACTGTCTGTTGTGTGAGACGTTCCAACATCATCTTATTCTCATTGGCATGTGTCTCGTGTTGCTTCAAGTAAGCATATAGCTGATCAAAGTTTGAATCCTTCAAGCCTTTGTTAAGTTTCACAGCAGTAACAAATCTACCCCATTCAGGCAGCATGTTATTCACGAACTTTGAGTTCAACTGTATTTTTGACATTGTCATCTTGATGTTCCGCATGTCATTGATGAGCTTGGCAAACCGGACATAATAGCTGTGAATGGTTTCGCCTTTGTTCTGACGAAAGTGTTCAAAGTCATCATACAGTTGTGATTCACGGTCCTCCTTTGTCAATTCCGATCCTTCCAAAAGCATCTTCACGTTGTCCCATATGTCCTTAGCATCAGTGTAATGATTAATGAGTGAATAGATATCTTTTGGTAGACCTTGAAGTATGATGTTTGTTGCCCGGATGTCTGCATTGTACCTATCCTTCTCATCCTGTGACAGCTCCGAATAAACTCGAGGTCGTTCAGGACCTAGATTGATTGGACCTTCCGTTCCTTCAGCAATGATTCCTCGCGTGGTCCCCATCTGAAATGGTCCTTCATCAATTGACTTTAAAATGTTCACCCCATTATCCTTACCCCGACAGTATAATCTTATACGCTGTTGCCATGAAGCAAAGTCAGCCTTATCAAGCATCGGTGGTCGGGTATCGGAACCGGCACATTGGATGTCCTCTGAAAGATTAGCCATAATGATTACTTGTGATATGATTAAGTTGATCGATCAATGATTAGTGATTGTATGTTAAAAGTGATGATTGTTTGATGGATTAGGTGATATGTTGTTTGATTGTGATTTGGTTTGGTTGAGTTAATGTTAACTTAATGTTGTTTGAAGTTTTGTCAAAAAGCAGTGAGGTTTTGGGTCAAAACGCAATGAAGTGTTCTCAAAACGCAATGAGAGTTATCAAAACGCAATGAAGAGTCTCTAGTCAAAACGCAACGGAGACTCTTAAGGTTTTATCAAAACGCAATGTTGCGATTTGATCAAAACGCAACCAATTAAAAAATTGGGCAGAATATCCCCTAGTCAAAACGCAACAAAATTCTTCAAAACGCACCAAAAGTCTTCAAAACGCAACCTGTAGTCAAAATTCTTCAAAACGCAACCTGTAGTCAAAACGCAACGACCAAAACGCAACCTCCAGGTCAAAACGCAATGATCAAAACGCAACGATCAAAACGCAACCTATTGATCAAAACGCAATGATCAAAACGCAATATGCTTTCTTTACCCAAAACGCAACCAAGAATGTCACAGAAGGTCAAAACGCAACGACGAAGATACGAACTTTTTCACCTAAAAACCCTTAAAAATCACCCTTTTGAACGTTTTCACTTGGTTTCTTTTGCACAACTTGGTCCTAGAAAGTTATAACAACTATAAAAACACTAACTTTAACATCACAAACATGAGAATCAAAGAGTGTCAAGAATAAGACCATAAACCTTCTAAAACCAAACTTTTGATCTAAACTAACCAAGGAAACGCACACACAATCTAGCTAATCATCCCATGTGCTCTGATACCAATTGTAGTATACAAGATATCATAACACAAGCAAGAGATGATGGGTTGGCTACTTAATCTTAGAGAGAGAAAGTGGACTTTCTAGAGAGAGAAAGTGCAAGATACTATATTAGCTTGAAATGAACAACCAACCCCTTCCCATGGGTGGGAAGGGGTTTATATACAAGTGTTTGTGAGCATAATGGGCTTGGGTATGGGCTTACACTTGGGTAAAAGACCCGGCCCAATACCGAAAGCCATACGCTTACTTTCTAACTACGAGCTATGCTATACTAAACGATACACGGGGGTGACCGAGTCTTTTTCATAATCCTAACATAAACCTATGTCAGTCTAAATCCTAGTTCTAATGAAAAAGGGGGGTTTTCAGCCTGAGAGACTGGCACGGGTTGGTTGGTGACTACAATCAATTCAAGAAACTGTTACCCACGCAAGCTAATTAACAAAAGATAAAAGAGCGGTCGAACCTTATATAAGAAAACTGTATTAACCATTATTAATCCGATTAGAACGTTGGTTTGTTTGTTTAGTGCAATGATTTTTTCTCTTGAGGTGGCATATCATTCTTAAGACTTAGGCGTTACATCATCCTAAGACCTAGACACGTTAATTCTGTTATAATTAAATTATCCGCATAAAGCATCATTATTTGCTGATTATAATCTATCTTAGGGATTAAAGCAATGGTGATCTTGTTAAACCCTAGCTCATAGAGACTTTACCTACTTACCGCTTAATGGCAATCTATACACTAGTAGTCCACTTGTCCAACTATCCAATGGAATCAGAACGTTATTTGTTGAATTATCTAGGTCACCTGCTAGTCAACACGATCAATAAACCATTGGCAATATCCAATTAAGTAGTTAAGCCCGAAGCGTATCCTAGACACAGACTTAGAAGGACAATATTTGTGTAACTATTATTCTAGGTGTATAAATTACTATATGGAGAGCTATCCCGGACTCTAGATCCGCTTGGTCCACTTAGCTAGATCCAGTTGAATGATAGGTCGCATACAAAAGCGCGTAAACAAGTATAAATTGATAAACATAAACAAGCATACAACGATAAATCAAGAAATCGATATAAACAAATACCAAACATTCAGATCTTCATAATAATGGCTAATACCCGAAGGTATTAGCCTTCAAACGTCATAATAAATACAAGAGTAATAATTTAGCCAAGGTAAACTAACCGAGTTAACGAATGATACCAAAAACTGAACGATTACTAAAGTATATGGAATTACACGATGTCTCCTATGGAATTGAATACGTTGCTCGACCTCTTCTGCTCTTTTTCTCCTCTGAAAATCGACTTTTGTGGTTTAGGTATCGAGAATATGATTTAGCACACTTAAAACTCATTTTTGAGTTTTTTATTTATAATGTCTGGAAGTCGGTTCAATACGGCGTATCTAATGGGTTGGATACGGCGTGTTGGGGATTTCTTGAGGGTGATTTGGAGACTCAAAAAACTGGTTCAGAAGTTGACGCTGAGAAAACAGGTTCAGTTGTTGATGGGAAAGTGAATGTAGATACTGATGATGGTGGCATAGGGTATGTTTGTGATGGATTTTGTGAAGTCATTGTAAAGTTTTTATGAGTAATGAAAGTAAAGTTTCTTTAATAGAAGCTCTCTCCAGGCTCTGATACCACTTGTAGGTCCAGCCCTAGATAGATCTTCACGCCTGTTGAGGTTGTAGAGCACTTATGTAATCACAAGCAACTCTAAGAGAGACTCTAACAAATGAAACTATTGTTTACTCGGAATATAAACAACAGAGTTAAAGAATTACTAAAACAATGATCCTCTATGGATCTTTTCTATTGATAATGAAAGTGTTTTTCTGATCGATCAATCAGTTACATTCATCCAAGCCGTAGGTTTCTTATATACCCACGAAACCCTAACTAAAAGCTAAAATGATAAGTGTTATCACTTCCTAGGATATCTCATGCATATCCCTATTACTAACTAACTTTTACTAACAACCCGGAGTAAGCATAATACTACCAGGACTAATATTGTTCTACCAGCAGGAATAACTTTTGTGCTGCCAGTACTAACTATACTATTAACCTTACCAGTAGGAACTAAACTACCAGCAGGAACTTTTTACTCTACCAGTAGGAACTACATACCTACTAATATTAACTCTCTATTACAAAATTCCTAACATGACATCATAAAATGACCTGAAAATACGAAATGTTACAGTCTCCTCCGGTTAGAAGAGCCTTGTCCTCAAGGCTCAAGTCGCGACACTTGACGAAGGTACGGGTTTAGTGAAAAAATGCGGATATTTCTCCCGGAATTGTGTTGATGAAGAGGTGTAGGTTTTTAAGGTGACTACTCTCAGCATGACATGGTCTTTCCCGAATGCATAGGTAATCAGTCTATGCACCAAATATACATAGGTGATTAGGCTATGTATATTTGAGGGCTAACGATGCAATGCTCATTTTCGTCAAAATAGTGTGATGTATGAAATGTATCCAATAGTTTTATAACAAAATGAAATAGTCAATGGTTTATAGGTTGAAATCGAGATTGTTTGCAAAGCGATAGATCATAGCAAGTATAAAGAATATCCGAACAAACGCAGAAGCAGTCAAAGAAAATGAACGTAAAGAATTATTCAATCAACCAAAATGAACGTAAAGAGTCGTGTTCAAAAGGTAGGAGCTCCAAAGTAACACATATGAGGTGACAAGTTAATTGTCGTACTCCCATCAACTAGAAGACTTCAAAATGATGGATTACGAAACAACATGTGCGATTCAAAATCATAAGAAGAGTGTTCCAACTCGGAGTCGAATAGTAAAGTAACTAGTGGAATTTACAAAATATGTTGAATTTTCGATATCATCAAAAGGGAATAAAGTAAAGTCACGTAAATGATCAAAGTTAATCGTAAGAGATCAAGAAGAAATTAGCCCATATGCATAGGTATCCTTATATGATACCAGTATTAACGCTTAAGGGAGTAAATGAGAAATCGGGAAGTACACGAAAACCAAAGTGATCAATATTTATATAACGGACCGATATAAGGTAAATAGTAAGACGTCATATGATAGGAGTAAGAGAACGAAATCATAGTCTAGTATTAAATACTCATTATCCATGTAATAGTAGTAGGGATACAAAAAGAGAGTATATAAGTTACTTGAGAGCAAGCGCGCGTGGATATCGGACAATGGTGAAAGATTCTTAAAAGTTTTCGAAAAACGGTTATAGTTTAGGTTTTGAAAACGACCTATTTCTTTATAACTAGTGGCTCTGATACCAATCTGTAACACCCCCAAAAATCACAACGCAGCGGAATACCACTTTGGGGTGCTACTTCATAGTCCTTACGCACAAGTCACAGAAAACGACCTCAAAAGAGACGTTTAGAATAAATTTCGCATTTAATATATTAAATCAGAGTTTACAAAGGGTCCCATTTATAATGCAATAGAAAATATTTTGTTTAAAACATTTGTCGAATGGTACTCAAGTTAGTAAGCCTTCAAAAAAAAATCCGCGCGACTCTAATGCTCGCAATGCTCCACTAGCAAAATAATAACCTGAGAAAATACATGCAAAAACGTCAACAATAATGTTGGTGAATTCATAGGTTTAAGTAAAAGCAGTGTTGAAATAATTTAAGAACTATTTCAAAAGAAAAGTAGCGTTACAGCATTTCAAAGTATTATTTAGGAAATCCGAATAGTGATTTAATAAAATCAAGAAGTATTTAAAAATGGACCACAAGACTTAAGTAATGGTGGACTAAGTATGTATTTTGAAGTCCAAAACATATATTGTAGACAGGAGAATCAGATTCACCAAGTCTAAATATATAACAGGTATTATTGCACTAAGCTCATGACATCGAAGCCGTATTCGTAATTCTTAGGGAATTGCACCCATGTTCGTAATTATAAGGGATTTGCACCAGTATTCGTAATTATAAGGGAATTGCACCAGTATTCGTAATTATAAGGGAATTGCACCAGTATTCGTAATTATAAGGGAATTGCACCAGTATTCGTAATTATAAGGGATTTGCACCCGAGTTCGTGGCTCTTAGGCAATAGCATTCAGGCAGAAATCTGGATAGCATACAATTTGAAAACACTTGTGTCCAAAGTAAAACAATCATGTCCAAAATTCACGGTTTCAAATATAGGTATTCAACGATCTCAAATCATGTAGTAAACAAATCAAGCTTTAGTAAAAATAGTCAGGTAACGCTTACGTATAGAAATCAATAAGTTTACTTGGTAAAACGAGCACGTATTCTCACCCCGAAAACAGTTTATGAAAACCATTAAAAGAGAAAAGGTGGGGCTATGAACTCACCTCAGAAGTGAAGTGAAGAATAAGTCGAGTGAATGAATGAAAACGCGTCACGGAAATATCCGAAAGCAACCTAAGTAGATATCGGTCGTATAAGTACTAAGTACTAATTAACATATATAATTCTATATGCTACAATCACCCATTAATTGTGTTTGTGAAATAATGTTTAAATCGAATTTGATAAATATAATCATGTAATTTGAACTCGCATATCGCGTTAACTAGTTTAATCGCCTTTGGTAAAATAATATTTTTAGTTTAAGACAAGTATAAATATTATTTAAATGTTTCCAAAATGTTTCATAATTTTTTTTTATTAAAAACGAACCAACACTATTCATCTCAGGAAATAGTGCACAAGTTATAAAATAGTGCGTAACTTTCTCGTTTTAAGTCCGTTTCTTATGTCCACGCTTTCGTATTAAGACGACTTATCAAAATATGACATTTTTGTATTTCATGTCCTCTGGTGAACAGTAACTTTTACTGTTCACACCAGTTTATAAATTTATTTTTATAGTTTTTGTTATCGTAAACTCGTAAACGTCGTATTTTATTCGTTATAGCTCCGTTTTTAGCGATTCTTTCGAGTACGTTCTCGTATTTAAAAGCTTTATCATATAAATGATGTTTTCCAAAATAAATGTTCCTGATGAACAGTAACTTTTTATAAAATTTATTTTATAAATCCGGTATTAACGTAAAACGTATAATTTATCGTATCTTTTTCGTTATTAATCCGTTTTTCGAGTTTCTTACCTTTTTGGAATCGTCATGAGGCGTATTATTTTTATAAAAGGTCAAACCCACTGTTGGAAATTCGAAATCAAAACAGCCCCTTTATAATCTATATGTATACTTATATATAAAGCTTGTTTTATGCACTTTTCCATTTTGTAATTTACCATAAGTCTTTTATAACCTTATTTGTCACATATGATACATATAATAATGTCCATAGTCCATCCTTTGTCCAAATAAGTCCATGATAACAAGATTTACAAGATTAGTAAGTTATTTACACACTTTTACTTGTAGCTTTTTAAGTAAACTCTTAAAAACCCTAATCTTGTATTAACACTTTTTATGCATAACCAAGAGTGTACAACACTTGTGTACCCATTTATAACCTCATATTACCATCCATATAACATGTGTGCAAGTGTACAATTCCATAATCACAAGTAGAAATTCATTTTACATGTTTAAAGCATCCTAATGGTGATTTTGCTATAAAGAACTTATATACACATAAAATCATGGTTATGAAATGAGTAGGGTCTTAGATAACCTTAGTATGATGAGATATGATGACCAACAAAAATCCAAACCCTTGCTTAGCTTATAACCCTAGCTTTTACAACCAAGAAAACCCTAACTTTTCCAAGAAAAATCCTAGCTTCCTTTCTTATTTAACCCTTGCAAATGCTTAACCAATGCTTCAAATCATCTTGAGGTATCTTAGATATGATGTGTGAGTGCTTGTAAATGTGGTATAAAAAAAATTGTATGGATGGTTCTTGAAATTTAATATGGGACGTGGGTTTTGATGGAAGAAACTAAGAGATGGTGAACTTTTTGCTTATGAAATGAAGTGTATGTGTTATATGATCTTATCTCTTGCAATGTATAAGTAATATACATGTAAGACTAGTCAAGGGAACCATTTAAAGGTCTTTAGGGTCTTGGTCTTGGTCTTTGGTCAAAGAAACAAAGTATGCCTAGGTTTAATGGTGTAGTGAAGTACAAAGACCAAATTGCAAGATTTTTTTTCATATTTCTTTGTATAAATTGCAACAAATCCGGCCATAAAGAGATATATAGGATATATTTTTATAATTTTTATGTATTGGGTATAAATGTGTGTATTCGTTGAAGCGTAGAAAAGTTTTGGTGGTTTCGGGAATGCCTAAACACAATTTATAGCGAAACAAAATCAATTTACACAACCAATAAAAATAAAATGAACAAAGTTAATAATTATCATCAAAATAATTACTTAACACTTGCTTGATGTAAATATTTAATTGTTTGACGCCCGTTTATATTGAACACTAATTTTTAGCTTACGCGATTTAACTTAACGTTTACGATTTAAAAGCGAACGCGTACAATACTAAAAGTACATAGTGAATTTAGTGAAGACGTCAATGATCCTAAAACACGGGGTGTTATAACTTGAATCATTTTCATTCAATTGATCTCCATATCCTAGTCCAGTTTTATCTTTATAACTTATTTGACTATTAATTATTTTATTTAAGTTTTTAGAAGATGTTTCAAACTATTCTAGTTTAGCTTTTAAATCATCTTTTTCTCTTAAGGTTTCATCTCACTAATTTTTAAGTAGTGATAGCATTACTTTTGTCTTATACTTCAAACTCTAAGACTGCAATCTTTTTTTCATAGACAACCTCATTTTTCTGATGAACAACTGACTGTGCCTTTACAGATTCTAGGCTTAACTGATAAGCTACAATTTCTAGATTAGCCTTGCTAAGAGTTTGTCGCTGTTCATCAAACTATTTTTGAAGTTTTTCATATGTTTTCACACAGTTTTTAGAATAAGATTGTACCTCTGTGTCAGACCTTGAGGAGTTTGAAGTGTAGGACATGAGAGCAAACTCAGTTGGTTCATCTTGAGCTATATAACTCCAGTCATATCCCAGTCCATCTTGGACAATCAAAGCATTGTCCTAAACAACTAATGCATCAGAGGTCTCCACTGGTATAATCCTTCTGGTGTTGTCCCTGCTCCTATACCTTTCATCTCCAAAACTCTTCCCTTGATTTCTTGGTGCTCTACATTCCCTTGCAAAATGGCCCCTTTTATGATAGTTAAAGCATTCAACCTTAGTTTTATCAAAACCTATAGGTTCTTTGCCATTGAAGATTAACTTTCTTCCAGTCTTCTTATAAAATTGCTTAACCCTCATAGAAAGCATGGCCACCTGCCATTTAAGGTCCATTTCTTCCAAATCATCATGATCAATCTACTCTAGGTCTTCATCATCCAGTTGTGGACTATTTGACTGATTAGCAAAGAATGCAAACATTAGATCATCAGTATATGATGATGAAGAGGCTTGTCCCTAAGAATTATGTCCTGATGTAGTAGAAACACCATTAGTAGTATTAACTTCATTACTGCTGTTAGTGTCTTCTGCAGAGAGAAAGGCCACATTTTGAGAGTTTGAAGATGATCAAGAGAAACCTTTGATATTAGCTTCAAATACTTTTAGGTTATTGTATAGATCATCAATATCCAAATCATCTATACCATCTTTGTTCCTCATAATCAAGGCTACATTGTTCCATGATGAAGGTAGAGCTCTTAAAAATTTCTAATTTGCATCTTCATTAGAAACAACTGCACCATGAACTTTTAATAGGCTGATAAGTTTTTAAACCCTATCATATGCTTTATCTAAGCCTTATGTGTCAGATACAGAAAAGTTTTCAAATTGTTGCTTCAAAAAATTCTTCTACATCTTCTTAGATTCAACATTGCCACCAAATCTACTCTTGATAGCCGTCCACAGAGACTTTGCATCCTTTATTCCATGGAACCTCAGTTGATACTCATCAGGAATAGCTAAATGCTTTTACCTTTTATTTCTCTTTGTCATTGTAATAGTGCTTGAGCAGTCTTTGGAGGTACTTTAGTTTCAACACCATTTTCATCAGTTGTTACTTGTATAGGACCATCACCATTCAAGATCACTTGCCATAAACTATCATCTGTATTAGTGAGATACTGCTCCATCATCATGCTCTAAAGGGTATATTCACCCTTCTTGAGGATATGAAGTTTTATAGTAGACACCATTTGAGGAGATTCTACTGGTACTATTTATGTTGCAGGTTCTTCACCAGACATTGTATTTTATAGGAAGTGATCTAGATCTGATAAGGTTCTTCTTATTTAGAGTTTCTCCACAAGCTCTAATACCACTTGTGAAGTCCCAATGAATAGATCTTCTAGCTTGTTAAAGCTTAGTTAACTTGGATAAATCCAAACTAACTATACTGGCAGTACTAACAATGTACTGGCAGTACTAACAATGTACTGGCAGTACTAACTACTTAGTCTATTTCTTTAGTCTTTAGCAGCAGTATTGATATTTGTGAAAACACATATCCGTTTATACCTAAAAAGGCCCAACTAAGCCCAAAACAGACTAAAAATGGTAAAGATATGCTTGTTTTTGTGTTTTATGTGTGCAGGTACGAATATAGCAAAAATCACATAAAAGCGATCAAAAACGGGCAAACACGAACACGAGTACGGAAGAGTGTACAAGAACCGGAAGTTAAAGTCAAAAAGTCAACCTTTGTCAACTCTCAGTCAACCAAAGTCAAAGTCAACTCACTAGAAGACAAAAATCCCAAATACACCATTTTAGTCCCTCAAGTTTCTATAATTACACAAATAGTCCCTAAGCCTAAATGGGCCAAAACCCCTTAAAAACCATACCCGGGCCCAAAAACCTTAAGCCCATAAACCCTTTTATAATATTCCAGGGACCAAATGTGCCAAGTCTAAAAGATATTTAACACTACACTTTTATTAAACAAAGAGAGGGACTCGTCCTGCCATTCCCCCAAACTCATCCCACCCGTTTACCCACTTTCAGTTAAAATAGAAAAAAAGGGCGCCAAAATGGTTTTCACTATTCATTATCTCTCTTGTTTTACCACATGATCAAAACAAGGAGCAAGTTCAAATTAAGTGGTTTAGTACAAGATGATAGGGAGAAAGTTGTCAAATCATGAGTCCTCATTGGTCAAGCCAAGCAAGAATGACACGTTGGATGAGTAGAAGCACAAGGAAATG
>BQNB010067948.1:0-34009 GCA_026074375.1 Tanacetum coccineum | reverse complement strand
GTAGATTTTGACCTTTTTCCTTGGTTAAGGGCATTTGGTTGAGATTTGCATTTGAGTTATTTTAAGTATATACCGTCGACGAATCATTAGCAAGCGCAGCACGCTCATCAACACATTCTGCAACATTTTGGTCAACCTGATTATCATTATTACATATATTTGATGAATCAGGAAACATATGTGTCATTAATGGATTCAGGTTGCTCAGAATGTCGTCTTTCATTTGCAAACACATTATTTTCATCATGGTTTTGTACCTGTTCTAATGGCTGATCAGTAGAACTGGATTCTTTAGGTAAGACCTCCTAAATCTTTGCCATGAAACTGTAATGTGCTTCCAATTCCTGTTCATCAATCTCTTCATCCATGTCCGCTAGCCAATCAGCTTGCTCAGCTTGCAGTGGAACACCGTGTTCAGCTTGTTTGCACATCATCATCGTTTCCTTGTGATACATGTAGTCTTTAACCCGCTTTGGCTTCCTGCATTCCTTTGCATAGTGGCCAAATCCCTTGCAGTTAAAGCACTGTATCCTATTATGTTGTACTACCTGACTGCCTACTGTTTCCCTAGCCCCAGCAACTGTCATTGTCCTTTGATTCCCAAACTGCCCTAACTGATTATCGTTGTTATACCTTGGTGTGGTATCTTCAGTCTTGTTCCTGGAGTTTGAAGAAGTTCGAAGGTTGTTGTTGGTAGGTTTGTAGAGCTTCTTGAAATACTTTGCAAGGAGTGCCAAATTCTTTTGCATTTCCTTATCCCTCTGAGCTTGTTCAGGATCACTGTCTTCATCAGAAACTGACTCAGATTGAGGTGTAACTGGTTTGGCGATCTCTTTGCCTTTGTGTCGGGTAGATGAACTTGGTCTTGTAGAAGATGATGTTGCATTTGTTCTCTGAGGTTTAGGTGCTTGATAGTAATTATCTGAATATGGTTGAGCAGCCGCAAGAAGTGCTAATGGATTTGCACTTTTGGCTATTCTTCTCTCCGGTCTCGTATAGAGCGGGGGGAGTGTATGGTTCTGTCGCGGATGGGTTTGAGGATCTGAGATAGGAGAGAGAGAGAGAGAGATATGCTTCAATGTGTGTGTCACGTCATGTTCGCGCAGCGATCTAAGTGTGTGTGTGATAGTGTCTATTTGCTTTGTGGATTGCTTGACAACCGTCACAAATCTTGACCATTCTGGTTGAAGTTGTTGAAGAAATTGAACATTCACTTGCATTGTAGTAACTTGCAAGTTGTTCCTTGTCAACTCATTCATCAGTTTGTAAAACCGTGAGTAATACGACTCCATGGTTTCTCCATCTCGAGAAGTAAACTTCCCAAATTCCCAGAACAGATTGGTCTTTACATCTTGTACGTTTAATGATTCACCCTGTTGTAGCCTTTCAATGGCTATCCACATCTCATTCGTTGTTTTACAAGCATCAACAGTTCGAATAGATATTTCTCCAATACCAGTTAAAAGCAAGAAAATTGCTTCTTTTTCAGACAGAAAGTGTTCTTTGTTCTCTGGAGTCATGTTCAATACTGTTTCAATTGTTGTATGTTGTTGTATTGCAGGATTACCTTCCGTTGCAGCAACAGCTTGAACTAGTACAGTAGATGGCACGTAGGGACCAGATAGTATGCTTTTTCTCAGTCCCTCACCATTTGGTTTCGTGTCAATGTACCGTAGAAAACGTGATCTCCATTGTGAATATCTTCCTGGTCCAAGCATTGGTGGACGATCTTTTGAACCAGCTGCCATGATATTGTTATGCATTTGACTATCTGTTGAGGATGTATTGACTGGAGTAGACATGATGAATGACTGGTTATTGAATTATGGAAAAGTTGTGAAAGTTTGTTGGATCTTTGTGGATGTAATGTGATTGAGGTTGTGGTTTTTGATTATAATTATCGTTCACGGGATTTTACAGGTCTATGATTAAAACCTATAAGAAGTTAACAGGATTTTACAAAATCAATAGAAAACCGTGAATGAGTAATTGATTGTGTTTAAGGTTTGTTTGTTGTGAATTGATTGTCTTTTAAGAGCTTGTGTATGGTTTAGGTTGATGTTTGTTGCTATTGGTTAAGTGTCGATTAAAGTTCAAAGACCGAGGATAAAATGCAATGTTGGAAAAAATCCAAGTGGTGAATCAGTGTGTTAAATCGCTGGATCAGTGTGTTAAATCGCTGGATTAGAGGTAAACCGTTGGCTTAAATCACTGGTTTAATTCACCTGCTTAATTCACCTGTTTAGAAATTGCATGTTTCGCTTGGAATTTTGCATATTTCGCTTGGGGCTTGCATATTTCGCTTCTAACTTGCATATTTCGCTTAGACTTGTCATATTTCGCTTGATAATAAACTGTCATATTTCGCTTTAAAATGACATATTTCGCTTGCAAAGTTACATATTTCGCTTGCCTAATGACATATTTCGCTTCAAAGTTGTCATATTTTGCTTGAAACATGTTTCGCTTCATTCAAAAACATATTCTGCTTCCTTCAAACATATTTTGCTTGATTCATACATGCATATTTCTCTTCGAGCAAAATACGTATTTTTCACACAAAATCACCAAAATCAAACCCTTTATGACCTTTTAACTTGATTTTTCTTGCACAACTAGTTACCTTATGCCTAGATCTTGCTTAAACACATAAACATAAACACATCTAAGCACAAAAATCCGGGTTAGACTTTTTGAACCACGAACAAATAAAGTTACTTACTAACTCACGAATTTGATCTTGTTTAGCCACAAGAATCATTCACAAATCCACTGTTGCTCTGATACCAATTGTAGGATCCTGTATAACACTTCACTTCATATCATACAACACGAATCGAACTAGAAAAGAGATAAAGAGAGTTAATCTTTTAGAGAGAGAAAGAGGAGAGAGAGTTGAGAGAGAATATAGAAAAGGAAATGAGAAAGATATATTAAAGTGAACTCTTGCTTACATTTTCCAAAGAGGAAAAGGTATATATACCCCGACACTTTAAAGTGACGTGTGGGATATTTGACTAGGACCCGGGCTCGGGTTTTGCTTGGGATTAAACCCGAAACATATACAATATTAGTTTAACTATTGAGCCTGATTCCCAATATTATACTATTACAACATTAACTAATTAAATGACCTAGACTCGTACACGTAATGAACGAACTTCCTGTTCGGCTCAATATTTTGAGGCTAACATACTAGTTTCATCCTTAGATGCTAGAAAGAAAACCCAAGTAAATCTGCTATAATCATTAGTGACAACTAGACTATATTTCTTATTCATTAAGATGCTCACAAAAGTTGGACCAAACAAGTCCATATGTAACATGAATAAAGGCTGAGTAGTAGAGTTCTGAATCTTGGACTAACAAGAGGCTTTATCTTGCTTTCCCTTAAGATAAGCAACATAAGTTTAGTCATTTTCAAAACGTTTTGAAGGTAAACCTCTCACAAGATTTTCCTTAACAAGTTTATTAATAGTTTTAAAATTTACATGACCTAGCCTCCTATGCCATAGCATTGATTCATCAAGTGTGGCCTTTGCAACAAGACAAGTTAAACTCTCTTTAGGAACACTATTCTTCATATCAACACTATACATATTGTTCTTTCTAGGAACTTTAAGTAAAACCTGACTTTCATCAGCTAACTTAAAGTCAGGAGACAGAACAAAACATCCAAGATCGGTGGAGTAAAAAGAACATGTCGCTTCTTTTTGTGTACACATTTGTGAAACACTAAAAAGGTTAAATTGTAACTCCTTGACAAAGTACACATCCTCAAAATCAAGCTTACTAGTTTTAAGAGTTCCTTTACCAGTAATTTTCCCTCCTTTGGCTCCTCCCCCAAAGGTAACATATCATCCATCAAATTCCTTAAAGTCTGAGAGATAGGACATGTTCCCTGTCATATGCCTTGAGCATCCACTGTCAACATAGCCTTAATATTCTTTTTGTGGATGACCCTGCATATAAAAATAAGGAAATTAGTTTCCTTTGGGAACCCAAGCCATCACTGACTTGGATCTGCCTCGTGCATCAACATGATTATGTTTCTTCAAAGTAATTGATGCATTATTAAGTTTGGTAGGTCTCCAAACCCAACATGCTGAGGCCTTAACAACATTAACCTGATTTGCCCTACAACATTAACTACTGCTGAATTTGTCCTAGCAGTATTAAGTGCTTTTGGCCTAGCAGTATAAAAACTTCCCTTAGCAGTATTAACTTTTTGGCTAAAATTTTTATTAGTTAATGATGTTTTTATCTGATAGGGTCTCTTTACAGTTGATTGTGCTGATTTAGAAAAATGTGACATTAGTCTAACACTATAAACTGTAGTTTTGGAATGAGCAGTATTAACTGGCCTAGCAGTATTAAGTGGTCTTAGGCTAATTTTTATTAAAACTGCTCTTGGAGCCATGTTTCTGTGAGCACTAGGGTGAGCCTTTTTAGTAGAATAATTGTAATTCACCATTGTATAATTATTCCTAGATACCACCCTTTCTCTTTGATGGTAACTGCAGTTAGCCTGCATATGGTTAAAACTTCCACAGACAAAACAAGCTTTATTGTACACCACAACGTCACTTCCTAGCTGTTGGGACTTATGAGTATTCCAGTTTCTTTGATTTCCTCTAGGACCTTGTGACCTGTGCATCTCAGCATACTTAATTGGTTTCCTAACTGGTTTTTCTTGTTGTTTAGGTCTAACAAATTCTATCTTAGCAATAGTAGGAAAAACAATTTTCTTCTCTAGCTTATCATCTAACACCAACTCCATAACCATTGGGGAATCGGGAGATTCCCTAACCTCATTAGAAGTATCTTCACAGACATTCTTACTAGTCTTAGGTCCATAGCCTTCAAACTCAGGCTGTTGGAACTTTTCTAGACCAGAGTTGGACAAATCAAGGTTTAGGGGTGAAAATAACCCTGTAGGAGGAGGTTGAACAACATTATAGCTTACAAACCCCAGACCCTTTCTACTTTTATCAGGTATCTGACTCCCTATTAATTTGTTTAGACTCTTAGAAGCATTATCAAAATTTTCAATTTTAAGTTGATTGCTTTCTTTTTATTGCTTAAGTTTTTCTAACTCACTTTTAAGCATACTAATTTCTAAGTCTTTATATGAGATATCTCTTTTTAGGACAACAAGTTGCTCACAAAAAATAACCTCATTCTTTTTGTAAAAGACAAGTTGCTCTTCTACAGATGCTAACCCTCTTTTATAAGTTTGAGAAGATTACCAGAAGAAAGTGAAGCCTCGGTTATTAAACCACTATCAACACAGACTATGTATTCCAACCCATTACACTGTCAAGTTGTCCCCAACCCATACAACGACCCCCCCTCACGGCTGTTCTCCAACAAAAGAGTCAAGTGTCAGAAATCGTAAATCTTGATGATGACTAATCATTACAAAACATCCACTATTATGCAGCGACGTATATAGAAGCACCACTCTAAAAATCCCCCCCAGGTAAATATGTATTGAATCTACACCAACAGTCTCCACATGAAGGGGAAAGGGTTTTGAACAAACAAAAAGATGCTACCTCACTGACGTCATAACCATTTTTCAAAAATCTTAACACACTTTGAAGGAGTTCAACGGCTCTCTTTTAAAGAAGTTAAGGAATGGAAGAAATTTTTGATCAAATGTAACATAGTGGACCAGAATACTGTGGACAAGCAATGTAACTGAAATTGAAAGGAAAACCTTCTCATTGCAATGAGAATCTAATTGCTATTGTTTGTTGAAGCAATTGATGTTATTTGCTGTTGCACAATACGTTGTCATAGATCAGAAGCTAAGATATCTAAATTACAAAATGAGTATCAATAAGGATGTTAATACTGGAAATGATAAGAGGTTTTAAACAAACTTGAGGTGGAATACCTGAATTTGCAATGAAATATGCAACACTTCAGAAAACATTCGAAATAACAATCACACTTTCTCTCAGGATGTTCTTGAATTTGACTCATAACTTTTCAGATGTTTAAACTTCTAGAATACTAACAGCTTCAAAGATAAGGACAACGCAAACTTAGAAACTTGACAGCTCAAGTCTCTTAATGAATGATAGAAGTTGTGAAAATTTGTAATGTAAGATGTCACTGCTCTTATTGAACTAAAACTGAAGCGTTAGAGTGAAACTAGAAAAGGTCAACAACATTACTAGGAATTGTCTGACTCTATTAAGATTACACGTGTTCACATAGAGAAAAGACATCTACCATGTTAATGAATTAAGAGTCTAAGGTCAGTTGCAAACAAAAGTGTTTTTAAGATGAGAATTATATAGCTGAAAATGTAACTATGTCATAGGACCTCTGTCAAACCACAGTTCTTAACGTCCATTATCCCTCTCCACTCCGCTCGCCAACCACTATTAATTATACTATAATTGAGACTAGCAGTATGAGCTACGATTAGAATGCTTAACCATCCCTCATCCTAAGAACTAGTAGAGTGCTCATTTAATACTTATTATATCAACCATATTAAGGAGAGTGTAGAAACAGTAAGGGAGATTGTAGAGGAAGCTAGAGTAGTTAAACTGTTGGATATGCACTTAACAATGACTTGTCAATGGCACTAAGCGATCTCAGGATTGTTAGAATATGTGATTGGACTTGCCAAATAAAGTTTTAATAAAGAGATAACAAGGCTACTCCTCTACCCTGTAACTAAGGAAAAAGCAAGTTACTTTCTAATGATAAACCAGGAACTTCATCTAGTTAAACACAGAAACTCGAAGTGTACAAGAAAGTCTACACATAATTTCCTTGGATTCATTCTACATGAGTAAACCAACTTCCACTGAGCAAGCGGATCAAAGCTAGAGCAATACAAAGAAAAAATAGATCCCTGTCATGCTAAGAGTCCGAGATCAAGACAGAAGTAAAAGACCACCCTAGGACACAAATAAGTTTTGTATGTATGGACAAAAGTGAATCGGGTTGATTCTAGCATTAGCTCTAAGCGTGTTGTAATTAATTCGAATTCTAAATCTATGTGCAAAACGTGTAACAAATGTTTAAACTCTGCAAATCATGAAATGTGTTGTTAATATTTTGAGTTAGGTGAATGCAACCCCCACTGTTAAAATTGTCTTGAATAAAGGGAAGCAAATTTGGAAAACCAAAAGGCAAACTGTCTGAATTAACAGTTTGAAACAAGAGCAGCGGGTTTGGAAAATGCAACGGCTAACTATTTGTTGATATAACAAAAACTATATGGGTTATCAATGGGACCCATTGGTACAAGAAATTTACCTTAGGAAAACTTAATTGTGGTTATCAATGGAGACCCACAAGAAAGAAATTTGCCTTAGGCGAACTGTGCCCTTTAAATAAGCTTTCTGTGAAATATTCTATTATGTCTGCTAACCAACAGGACCCCAACAAAAATTGGGGAACCAAAATTCCAAACTCTCCACAATCGACTATTTTCAAATGAGTCGTAAGGGTCATCCTTTGGTGTGTTGGATGTCAGGCTGTTCAAAACATATGGGGGATGTTGTTCAAAAGCTCAAGAACTTTGTAGAATGAGTGTATGCGCAGTGATCAGATCAGATGTCAGGGTATGTATCCATCTTTAGAGAGTAGATTACTGGTGGTAAATAATAGAGTAGTTTCTTTTCGACTTAGTGTTTATAAGTTCAATTCTATGTCGGTAGCGTATTCTTTCGTTTATTCCTTTAGTTTTTCTCGCGATAAACATTTATTTTTTGTTCCTATGTTTTCATTAAGATTGGTTCTGTGTTTTATATTCGGTTTGGGGTAATTTTTGTGTGCTTTAAATGACCAACCGTACTATAATATATCGTATTCGGTTTTTCCAAAATCCCGAAAATATTCCGATACATCAGTTTTTCTTTTTTTTTTATTTTTCTTGTATTTAGTTTTTCTATATCATTTAGGTTTTTCGGGCTTTTTCTGTGTTTTTTTTTAGGATTTGTGGTTCTTCGGATTTTTGGTTCTGTTTGGTTGTTGGTTTTTTTTCTTTTTTGTTTTTTTTTTTTTTTGTTTTTTTGTTTCGGTGTTTGTTTATTTTTTTTTTTTTGGTTTGGTGTCTGATTTTTCGGTTTTATGGATTCACACCCTTCTAATATATATTATTACCGATCAGATGGGTCTCGTTGAAGGGTGATTTGCTATTTAGTGTGATCCTGTTTTCGCACATAGGCCTCGTTTAGAAAAGTGGTGCCACTATTTTTGTATTAGTTTTGCGGAGTTATATGAACTACGTCTTAATTATTATAGTACTATATGAGTGTCAGTGATAATTAAGTTTATATGTAATGTTTTCTTTAGTGTTAGATAGCTGTAATTTTAGGTTGTTTCTTTCTTATTGTTATTGCCCTGTTTTTTTTTTTCCCCCCCCCCCCACCCCCCCCCCCCCCCCCCCCCTCCCCCTAGGTACCGAGAAAAAACGTTTTAGATCGTGTCCTTTGCTGATTACGGAGCTCCAAGAAATATGTTTAAATCTGATTTTAAATTTTACTCACTCAGATGCACGAACACTTGTAATTATATACTAATTAAGTATTCTACAATTTAGTATTGACTATGATGAAAGTAAAGTCTAAAGTGAATCCTCTATTAAAGGTTGTCGTTTTGATATCGAATTACTGCATGGTGTAAGAATAATAATGCAACTCTATGTTAATTTAATTTATTCACTATATAAATATGTACTATTATGTGATCTATTTTGTTTTTTTTTTTCTCTTTATAAATTAGAAAGAATAAGGCTGGTATGTGGTTTCTTCTTTTTTTTCTGTAGTCGTTATCTCTGTTAGTGTCTCACACACGTAGAGTTCCCGGTTCAGTAAACCGGGTCTCAGGAATTTTATTTTTACATTATAGTGTGTTTTGTTTTTCTTTTTAGTGCTTAGCTAGTTTATAGGTGTAGGAGCTAATCATTTATTTTTTTTTATCTTTTTTACGGTAGTAAAGTCTCAAATAGTACCGTGCACTATTCTCACTAATCTATGTAGTTAATTTTAGCTATCATCGCTAAATCTTTCTAGATATTATGTTGTTTTTAAGGTTCTGTCATGTAGTTGTTTGTGTGAACTTGTTAATGTTATATTGTAAAATGTACGATATGTGGTATATATCGTGTATATATTCTACATAAAACTGAATGTTATACATTGTTAGACAGCAAAAGCGCAACGAAGATATCTCGTGGGTTTCTGTTATTGCTTTCATATTAAGCTCGAGTTAGATTATTTGCCTGAGTCAAGTTCGGTTTGGTTCAATTATTGTTCAATCTCAACATGAAAGAGAGTGATATAAGTATTCGTCCCTAAATCTTGTATATGACATTAGAATTCTGTTCTTGTGTCGTTTGATTTTGTATATTCTAATGAATTATTCGTATTTTTATGTTCTTGTATATCCTATCTATTATTCTTACTGTATATAAGTGTGTCTGTTTATAAATGTGAGGATCCGCAATAAAAATTTTAAGATACAGTGAGGTGCAATCTATGGACCATCGCTTTATTTTTGGTTTTTTTTTTATTTTTTTTTTTGTTTTTTTTTTTTGTTTTCATTTTAAGAATCTTTCGTATATTATAATGTGACATGTGTCTACCTGTTGATTTTTAATAATCCCGTTTATTTTTCAAATGAAATTGTCTTGCTTTGTTTTTTTTTTGTCTTTTGTATCAATTTAATTCTTTTTTATGATCATAATTTTATCCATATTTTTTATCAAATTTGTGTGCTTGTCTTTAATTCTAATCAATCCATTTGTTTTTTTTTTTTGATATTATTTTATATTGTTTCTTTATATATTTTGTTTGTTTTTAGAGATTTGTTATGGGTGTTTAATTTTTTGTGTTTTCGATTTTGTTATTTTTTTTAGTCAACGCTTTTAACCTTTAATTAAATGTTAAAATTTGTTGATTACGTTTAAAAGAACTATATACGTTTTCGGATGTGAGTGTTGCTTTTGTATACTATTGTATTGTAGAATGATTAGTGTAGTTTTTTTTTTTTTTTTAATATATAGTGTTGCGAAAAGCTACTGAGTAACACCTAATTATCGAAAACATACATTGTCAAAGTGTTGTGAATACGTAAGGTGTTTTACTCAGGGGTTAGTAGTAAATTGAGAAAAAGTTGACTTAGTTGTAAAGTTTTTTTGTTATTGCCTGCGCTATGCTTTTTGGTTGTGTAAACCATACTAGTTATGATTGTATTTATCTGGTTGATGTCTGTTGTGTTAAATTTTATGTCTGTGTTTGCTGTTTACATTGTGTTTTCTCTTTTTTTCGTTCGTTTTTGTCGGTCCCTTAAAAATTAAGATTTAGTGACGCTTTTGCATACTTTGTTAATCAATCCATATTATTTTAGAAATATATTCACTTCTGCGTATAAGTATGTGATATGTGTCAATCTTGCTTAATTAAAAATTCACTTCTTATTTTTTTTTTTATTTTTAGTATATTTTGTTTTACATTCTTTTTATCTATTTATTTTTTTATGATTTATATCGTGTTACCGTTTTATTTTCTGTTTTTTTTTTTTTTTTATTTTTTTTTTGACTGAGTTTCGTTGATCTGTAATTCAGCTATTTCTAATTTGATTAGTTTATAAATTTTTAGTTTTCACATTTTTAGTGGGTTTATTTTTGAATTTTTTAACTAACTTTAGTTTTGTAATTTGATACAACTTGTATGTTCGTAATATGATATTATACGGTGTTGTTGACGTACATTGTTTGTATGGTGTAACGATGAGCGGTGAGTCTTTTTCATACAAGCTGGGTATTTTTTGGTTTTTGAATGATGTTAAAGTAATGACGGTTAGGAAACCTAAACATTATACGTAATTCTCTAAGCTTGTTTGGGTAGACTTGAGAATTTAGCAGGATGCGTTAGTTAGGTTTTTGTTTTTTTTTTGGTTGTTTAGTTCAATTTTTATCGCCTTTTTTTTTGTCCACTATTGCTTTTTGCGAGTTATTTGTTTTTTTTATCCAACTTTATAGTTCTACGTTATATAAATACTGTATGTCATTTAAGCTAATTATTTGAGGATGTTTCTTGCTCGCTGTAGATCTATTTGGTTTTGTGGGTAACATTATAATAACACGTTGCTGTATGATGTTATTCTGTAAGTTATATATATGTCATGTATGATCTTAATCTTTTCTCTAATATTACGACCTTTTTTGTTTTAGTATTTTTTTTTTTTTTTTGTTTTTGTATTCTTTTTTTTGGTTGTTTTTTTTTTTTATGGTTTTCTTTTTTTTTTTTTTTTTTTTTTTTTGTTTTTTTTTTTGTTTTAGGTTTTTTTTTTGTTTTTTTTTTTTTTTTTTTTTTTTTTTATTTTAGGGGTTTTTGGTTTTTTTTCTTTTTTTTTTTCTGTTGTTTTTTTGTGTGTTGGTTGGTTGTTGTTTTGGTTTGTTTTGTTTTTTTTTTAACTTTTTTTATTTTTTCTTTTTTTTTGTTTTTTTTTTTGTGTATGGTGTTTTTCGTTTTTTTTTTTTTGTTTTGTTTTTTATTTGTTTGTTTTTTAATTTATTTATGTTTTTTTTTTTTATTTCTTTTTTTTTTTTGTGTTTTTTAAGTGTGTCTATCGTTCTTGTGACAAAGTGATGCGTCACTTCATTGATGTTATCTATTTGTTAGCTTCTCCAATTCATTATTATGTTGTGTATTGATTTTTTCTGCGTGATCTTATTAAAAGTTTATTACTCTGATTAAAACCTGCTACTTTTCGTGTTTGTGTTGTGGTTTTTTTATTTTATTGTCTTTTTTTATGGGGGGGGGGGTGGGGGGGGTTGGGGGTGGGGGGGGGGGTGTGGGAGGGGGTGTGGGTTGTTTGTGGTTGTTTGGGTTTGGGTTTTGTTTGGTGTGTGGTGGTTTGGGTGGGGGCAGGGGTTGTGTTGTTTTGTTGGTTCAGGTGGGTTTAGTGTGGGTTGGTGTGTTTGTTGGTTTTTATCGGGTTTTTTTTTGTTTTGGTTTTGTTGTTTTTTTGTTTTTTTTTTTTTTTTTGTTTTTTTTTTTTTTTTATTTCTTTTTGTTTTTTTTATTTTTCTTTGTTTTTTTTTTTTTGGTTTGTTTTTTTTTTTTTGTTTGTTATGATTTGCTTTTTTGTTGTTGTGATATATGTTTGTTTAAGTTCTTTGTCGACATGGAGAGAGTTATATTTTCACCCCACAACCAACATTTGGTTGGTTTTCATTTGTTGTTTTTTTTTTTTTTTTTTTTTTTTTGTTGGCTTTGTTTTTTTTTTTTTTTTTTTTTTTTTTTTTTTTTTTTATTTGTTTTTTTTTTTTTTTTTTTTTTTTTGGTTGTTTGTTTGTTGTTTTGTGTTTTTTGCTTTTTGCGGAGATTCAGTTTTTTGTTTGTTTTTCTTTTTTTTCTTTTTGTGTTTTTTTTTTTATTTCTGTTTTGTTTATTTTTTTTTTTTTTTTCTTTTGTAGATATTTAGTTTATATCTGTTTGTGTAGTGTTCGGTATTTCGGTATTGCTGTTAGTGTGGCGTTGTTCAGAAAATGTGTAAGTTTTTTTTTTTCCAAATCTTTTTTTTTTTTTTTCTTTTCTTGTTTTTTTTTTGGTCTTTTTTTTTTTTTTTTTATTTTTTTTTTTTTTTTTTTTTTTAGTATCTTTTTTGTGTTCTTGATTCTTGTTACTGTTTTTTGTTTTTCGTCTTGTTTTTTTTTTTGTTTTCTTTTTTTTTTTTATTTGTTTTTTTTTCTTTTGTTTGTTTTTTTTATCCTTTTCCTGTTTTTTCTTTTTTCTTTTTTTTATTTTAGTATTTTTTTTATTTGTATTTTATGCTTTTTTTTTTTGTTGTTTTTTTTTTTTTTTTTTATTTTGTTTATGTATACCCAATCAGTCTACAAATACATACGCCCTAATGCAGGCTTCTCTACTACATTCCATTGATTCTCCAACGTCAGGCTTAAATATGTATGGTTCCGTAAATCGTCTTTGCTGCTTATCTGTCATGTACTTACTAATATGTATCAGTTGATATATGTTTATAAGTTTGCTCTATTAAGAATTTTCGGTATTTTTTAATGATACGTTAAGGGGTGTGTTCATATAAGTCTTATTTATGTATTATTGATAAACCTTCTGATATTGAGATCTATATAGTTCTATTCTTTTAGCTTTATAGGTTCATTCTATTTGAGTTTATTACTTTAGTAACCTCACAAACTCAAGTGAATTAAGCTGATTAAGTTTATATATATAGGTTTTATGTAGCTTAGTTAATTCTTTTCAAATAAATTCATTAGTATCTATCTTAGTATAAGTTTCCCAATACTTCTATTCTAATTATAGGTTCTGGGTTGATTAATATTGCTATATAATTCTCTATTCTCGGAACTTTATAACTTGTGGACTTTATTGTGTCATGTTTTGTTGTTCTCATATATTTAAGTTTGGTTCTTTAGTTGTGATGCTATTTGAAATGCTTTGGGTGAAGTTTTGTTGAGTTGGTCTGAAGTGTGCCAAGATTGTAAGTTGCGTGGTCTATAATATGTAGACATCAGGTTTTTGACTTGAGTTCATAATCCTTATCATCTCATTCAAATCCTTCCCCCCCCCCCCCCCCCCCCTCTTCTAAAGCTCTTTCTCTCTCTATTAGATCTGATTTGTATCTCTTGTTGCTTTCGGTTTCAGATATTGTTGTATGAGTAACTTATATCTACTTAATTTGTGTGATTAGAATGGTCACCATTTCTGTTATCGTCTGCGGTCATGTGTGTGATTTAGTTTTTTGATTTTTGTTTTTTTTTTTTTTCTTTTTTACCCCCCCCCGAACCTTGATTTAAGTTATCATAGTCTCTTGTGATTTGGTGGTTTCTTTTTTTCTTTTTTTTTTTTTTTCTTTTTTTTTTTTTTTTTTTTTTTTTTTTTTTTTTATTTTTTTTGTTTTTTTTGTTTTTTTTTGTTTTTTATGGAGATTATGTTATTGGTGTACAGTGTGATCTCTAGAGTATACTATGTGGATGGTCTTAGACACTCAATGTGCTGTGTCTTGAGCATGAGTGAGTCGGCGCGCAGATTTTTGTGATTGATTTTGTTTTGACTGTCTTTGTGTGTATGCTTTCAGAAAGCATTCTTGCTTTGCTCGTGATTGAATGGCGTAGACTTATTAAGGGTATTAGGATTTAGCTACATCCTTCATTTGTAATTCACGATATACGCAATAGATTTTTCGGATGATATGATGAAGTCTTCTCCAGTATGCTTGTTGTCCAAAGCTTCCAAGACCAAATCATGGTTGTGGCATCGTCGTTTAAACCATTTAAACTTCAGCACAATCAATGATCTTGCTCGAAAAGATCTGGTTAGAGGTTTACCAAGATTGAAGTTTGAAATGATCATTCTTTGCTCAGCCTGTCAATTGGAAAAAAGCAAGAAGTGCTCCCACAAACCAAAAATCTGATAAACACATATGGAAGTTCTTTCCTACCTTCACCATGGATCTTATGTGTCCGATGAGAGTACAGAGTTATTAATGGGAAGAAATACATTTTAGTCATCGGCTGCTAATCAAGTTACATGGGTAAAGTTTTGAGCTCGCAAAGGATGAGCACTCCTAGAGTTTGTCATCAACTTTCTTAAGCAAATTTTTTTTTTTTTTTTCTTTTTACTTCAGTTGTCTCGAACAAGTTTAAGACCAGTCTCAGATTACATGCTTCTAGATTTACATGGGTAAAGTTTTTGAGATCAAAGGATGAAACTCCAGAGTTTGTCATCAACTTTCTTAAGCAAATACAAGTGGGTCTCAACAAAACAGTCAGATACATCCGAACAGATAATGGCACGGAATTTGTCAACCAAGTTATGTCTAAATACTATGAAGGTGTTGGCATATTTCATCAAAAGTCTGTTCCGAGAACTCCTCAACAAAACGGCGTTGTTGAAAGACGAAATCGTACACTTGTGGAAGCAGCACATACAATGCTAATATTCTCAAAAGCACCGATGTTTTTGTGGGCAGAAGCTATCGCTACTGCTTGTTACACACAAAATCGATCCCTAATTCATACTCGTCACAACAAAATCCCATATGAGCTTGTGCATGATAATAAGCCCGATCTTTCATTTCTTCGAGTATTTGGTGCTCTATGTTATCCTACAAATGATAGCGAAGATCTAGGTAAATTGCAAGCCAAAGTTGACATTGGGATTTTTGTTGGTTATGCTCCCAACAGGAAGGGTTTTTGAATCTACAACAAAAGAACCCGTCGAATAATGGAAACAATCCACGTCACATTCGATGAGCTGCATCATTCAATGGCTCCTGTATACATCAGTTCAGGACCCGAGCCTATGTTGATGACGCCTGGACAATTCAGTTCAGGGCTCATACCTAATCAAGTCCATGCAACCAATTATGTTCTACCGACGGATAAAGATCTGGAGTTATTATTTCAACCTATGTTCAATGAATACTTTAAAGTAACTAGAGTAGATGAACCAGTACCTTCTGCTACTGTTGTTAACGCTCAAGTTGTTCCACCAGGTACATCTGTGTCTACAACATTTGCTCAAGATACACCGTCAACAAGTTATTTACCGTCATCATCTGGAATACAACCTCCAGTTATTCATCATGATGTTGCAGTTGGACCCACTATCGAAGACACCCCAATTACTCAAGCTACCTTTCATCCCTTAGTTAACCTGTTACTGGAGAACCTGGTTCTGCACAGTCATCATCAGGGGATGTTAGTATAGCTGAACCCAACCAAGGTAATCAACCACCAGCTCATCTCAGAAAATAGTCTAAAGATCACCCTCTTGATATTATAGTTAGTAATCCTTCGCGTCCGGTATCCACCAGAAAATAGTTAGCTTCTGATGCTCTATGGTGCTGTTTCTATACTGAACTGTCAAAAGTCGAACCAAAGAATTTCAAAATGACCGTGAAAGAAGACTGCTGGTTTCAAGCCATGCAAGATGAAATTCACGAGTTTGATCGACTTGAAGTATAGGAATTAGTACCTCGCCCAGTCTATGTAATGGTTATCGCTCTCAAGTGGATCTACAAGGTGAAGCTTGATGAGTATGGTGATGTACTAAAAAATAAAGCTCGGTTAGTTGCAAAAGGATATCGTCAAGAGGAGGGTATCGATTTTGAAGAATCATTTGCTCCAGTTGCTCGAATAGAGGCTATTAGAATCTTCATTGCAAATGCTGCCAGTAAAAACATGGTCATCTACCAGATGGATGTCAAGACTGCATTTTTGAATGGAGATCTGCAAGAAGAAGTATTCGTCAGCCAACCGGAAGGTTTTGAGGATCCAGAACATCCTACTCACGTCTATCGTCTGAAGAAAGCTCTTTACGGGTTAAAACAGGCTCCAAGGGCGTGGTATGACACTTTATCAAAGTTCCTCATAGCAACAAAATTCTTCAAAGGGGCTGTGGATCCGACGTTATTCACTCGCAAAACAGGCTTACAGGTTTCTCAAAGTCCCAGAGGCATCTTTATTAATCAAGCGAAATATGCTCTCAAAATCTTAAAGAAATATGGAATGAATCTTACAGACCATGTCGATACACCAATGGTGGATCGATTGAAACTGGATGAGGATCTCAAAGGGATTCCAGTTGACCAGACTCGATTCAGAGGAATGGTTGGCTCCCTAATGTACCTCACTGCCAATAGACCAGACCTTGTATTTGTTGTGTGCATGTATGCTAGATATCAGGCTAAGCCTATTAAAAAGCACCTAGAAGTAATCAAACGGGTCTTTCGGTACCTCAGAGGAACTATTCATATGGGTCTTTGGTATCCGAAGGACAACACTATGGCTCTAACAGCTTAAGCAGATGTTGATCATGCGGGATGTCAAGACACAAGAAGAAGTACTTCGGGAAGTGCTTAGTTTCTTAGAGAAAAATTAGTAAGCTGGTCATCTAAGAAGCAGAGAAGCACTGCCATTTCGACAACAGAGGCTGAATACATTGCAATGTCTGGTTGTTGTGCTCAAATCCTATGGATGCAATCTCAGCTAAAAGACTATGGATTTGAATTCAATAAAATTCCTCTGTACTGTGATAACAAAAGTGCCATTGCTCTTTGCTGTAACAATGTCCAGCACTCACGATCAAAGCACATCGACATTCGTCACCATTTCATTCGAGAGCAAGTGGAAAATAGAGTGGTTGAACTCTACTTCGTGGAAACGAACTATCAACTTGCGGATATACTCACAAAAGCATTGCCAAGAGAACGGTTCGAATTTCTTCTACCATGACTTGGGATGAAGAGTATGACCCCAGAAACTCTCAGACATCTTCAAGAAGGAAAGGATGAGTAAAGGATTATCTTCGTGTATCCTTTGTACATTTAAAAAAAATTGCCTTAGTAAATATTTTAAGTCATTTGGAATTACAAAATGGCTTGCAGTTATTTCAGACTGCAACCCGCTTCTCAAAATAAGGAACGCATGTCGTCATACTGACTGTTGTTCCTGACAACGGGTAATTTAATTTGCCCGGGCATGGATTACTTTATATCCATGCATCAGATGAATAAGTGTACGCTTCAGTGCATTTATTTATGAAAACGAGAGAAATCTTGTTTTAATTGGTGTTGTTAAAAGATTCAGTTTTTCATCTGATCAGATTTCATCAGGGTTTAAACGAAGAATTTTCAATATCTCAAACAATGTCTACTGCTCTTTAAATAGAAAACGGGTCATTATTTGAGGGGGAGAAAATTTAAAATTCTTTCAAAAAGTCATGACGGAATGAATGGAAAAGTTTTATCAATAACGGGTCATCATTTAAAGGGGAGTGTCTTAATTAATTTTAAGTCATTAAGTATTAAGTTGTTATTGGTGCTAAGTTTTAGGATCTTAATGGGAAAATCTAGGACTTAAGATCTAGCTACACACTTGTAGGGGCTTATTTTGTCATTTATATAACTTAGTTATCTTTAGGTATAAGTGTTTAAAGGAAATAGAAAAGATATTAAAGCACAAGGACTAGTCTTGCCATTTTTGGAAATTGACCCTCTTACACATTTCGGTCAAAATGGTCAAACACACACACTTCAATATTTCTTTCTCTCAAACACACACACACGCACATATTCCGCTCGATTCAAAGTCAAAGTTTCAAACTCGATTTCAAGATCAAAGGTACACTCCTAATCGTTCAATACTCGTTTCTCATCTCATTTATAAAAGGAATTAGACTAAAACTCGTTTTTGAGCTCTTAATCGAATGAAAACGAATTAGGGTTCGAAAATTGAAAGTTGCGTGTTTCTTGAAATTGATTGAGGGGTTTGATTCTTTAGGGTGCGATTAGGATGGGTTTGAAACAGTTTTTCATTTCGTTAACTTATTAATGAGATATGATGATTTTTAGAAAAGAGATCATTAACTGATTGAATGCGTTATAAAAGGTGTTCTTGGCGGCGGCTTGACTTTTAAGAAAGTCTATAGGTTGTTTGTTTGTTGATAAGAAAGGCGTTAGTGTGTATCTAAGGCATAGAATAGCTTAGGATTGCGTTAGGATGTGTTAAGAATTGCCAAAGTGAGTGAAATCTAATTTTTGTTTAAGTAATTCTAAACGGCGGGTTGCTTGTTTTGCTAGGTAGCGATTTATTTATTTTTATTATTTTAATGTTTTCAGGGAAACCGCCTCTCAACGGCGGTTTGGTTGAATTTATTATATTTAATAAAATATTCAACCCGCTGTTTCGCGATTTATTTTACTGCGGCGGGTTGCTTCACGGTGGGTTGTTTCACGGTGGGTTGCGTTATATTCTTTAATATTTTATTTGTACAGGTAAACCGTTGCCTCGCGGCGGTTTGGTGAATTATTTTAATAATATTAAAATACGCCAACTGCTATTTCAAAATTTTCAAATATGGCGGCGGTTTGATCAATATTATCTTAATAATCATGGCGGGTTGGTGCCTTTCCTCGCGGCGGTTTGCTCAATCCTCCTCACGGCGGGTTGACATTCTGCTTCACGGCAGTTTGAGCTAATTTTCATTAATTTGGCCCATTAAGCCCGATAATCCATAAAGGACTATCCAATGACCCAATTACATATCTATTACCTTTCTGGGTTTAGATAACATGTAATAGTATCTGTTGACCAATCCTGTAACTCGTGGCTATCATAAATTGTTTGCGATTTTCATCAAAACTGTGATGATTACCTTAATAGGCAAGGCATGTCATGTCAAATTGTCAAATTTTCCTCTCTACAAACCATCGTTTCTTTGCCATGCTTGTTTCCTTTGTTAATTACTCTTATGTAGAATACGATGGCAGAGCAAAATGTTCCTGCTCAAGCACCAACAAGAACAGATGAGCAGATTGTACCTCGCTCTCTATGGTTACAAATCGGGAAAAAGCAATCTTCTTTCGATGCTCAAATGATATAAAAGAAACCCCATCTTTTAGATATCTGTAGTCATCTTGAGTAACAACCAACTTCTTTAGAGCGTTCTATGCTCTGTAGTGTTTCTGCCGTCTACATTCAGGCGTTCTTGGAACTCTTATGAAGTTATGACGAGGAAGACTGGGATTGATTGCTGTCAAATTGCATGAACAATGGTTCATCTAAGTGCTGATCTTTTAGAAAAGGCGCTTAGATATAAAACTCCTATCGACCCAACTCACCCATTTGAGTTACCTTCGACTGGTGACACGGTTGATTGATTTTTGTAAGATCAGCTGGGCGTACCTGACCCTGTAGTATTTGTCTCACAATTTACGTGTGAATTATGCATATCAGCCAATGATGAGCTATTTTTAACACAGATTAACCAGTTGTTAACGGAAGACATCTCGGTGGTGACAACCAAGGGACATCCCAGTGCTACCAAATGGTGTGGGGCATTGTCACTCAAACTAGTGTTGAATCATGCTGAACTGTTTATGGGAAGTGTTTACTCAAGGGTTTCAGATACATTCCTTATCCTATTCATACGGGCGGTTTTCTAAGTTGATTATCTACTAATTTCCAATATGGGGGCTCCAGTGTGTACATTTAAAGCCTGAGTCTCCTTGTCATCTCTCCAGAGGTGGTGGATGCTATTCTGCTAGGTAATCTCAAGTTTAATCTCGAAAGGTGAAAACAAATGAAGTGTTTTGAAATGGCTATTCCTAAAACAATGATTACTCAAGCCATTAAACATTCTTTGTACTATCCAAGTATCTGGTATAGTTGCTAAGAATACGAATGAATAAAGACCACAGGATAGTGCAAGCAAGCAACCTGAACCTGCATAAAATATTAGCGTGTTGCTTGCCACCAAAAAGGCCCCACAACTACTACTCTTGTCAAACCAACCAAGCTACCTTCATCCAAACAACCTAAGTCTCCGACAAAGAAACCTTCTAAGCGTAAGCTTCCACAAAAAGTTAGAAAAGGAAAGCCTTCTTTCCAACTTGTTGATAAAGATGATGAAGCTCAACAAGAATCTGTTCCTCAAGGAGAAGGTGATGATCCTGCTTTCGAACTGGCCAAGAAGATGAGTTTGGATGCGCATCAAGAAAAAGGAGTAAGGTGAGGTATGATGATGAATAGAATGAGCAATAAGCTTAGCTTGGGATCCTTCCTTCTGCACAAGGTCAGGCACCTGTTGGAGGCGATAGTTAATCAGGGATCACAATATCTGAAAACAACTCCCAAACTACCAGAAGTAGTAGGCAAGGGTAAGGCTATTGTAACCGAAGAACAAATAGCTCATTCCCTGATTGATCTGTCAAAGAAGAAACATACTACGAATTAATTTATCCTTGTTAGGCGTGATCAAACACCTCATGATTCGACAACTGGACTCTCTTCTCAACCTGAAGATAATACATCAGGGATGTGGGTCCAGGAAATCTCTTCATACAACTGATTCAGAACGAATACGAAAAGTGAAACGAAGCCGATGCTCCTAAGGTGACAAAGACAAGGGGAAGTAGCTTCATCACAGTGACATCAGGAGTAGGCGATATCTGTTCGTACAAAGACCAGGCCGGATCAGCCATGGAAATCACATTGAGGGCTCTGGCTGGTCCAGACCATGAGCCCATGCTAGAAGACTAGTTATATTGGATCAGACTTGGAAAGTAATGTGTCTCTTGCTGGACAAACCCTGAGCACATGGATGAAGAATTCCTCGCTACAACCTACCCAAAGGTTCATGAAAACCTGAAACTCATAACCGATGAACGTGTCATCGAAGATAATCCAAAAAGTCATTCTGGTTCTATGTCGTCCATGAAAAATCTAGAAGACACTGATAACTTTGGGGGATATCATTTCTTTATGACAATACCACGGAAGATGATCAGGAGAATTTAAGGTGTAGTTGCGTTGATTTCACCATATACCTTAGCACAAGTCATCTTAACCGTCTCAGTCACTCTCCAGTGATCGTCATCCCGTCTTTGATTTCTCATCTTTCCTAAACCGTCTTCTCAGGTCACGACCTCCACAATACCACAAAAAGCTACATCTATAACCACACTACTCCCAGAGATAACTCCATTTCATCACCCTTCAGTTAGAGTGGCAAATTGGAGAATAGATATGTCTAAAGTAATGAAGACTGATCACTCTGCTGATACTTTGGTTATTTTAAATTTCCAAGTTCCTATGTTGTTGACAGTATCTAGGACAAAACTTGGATGTGCTTCTCCTTAGGGTTCTTGATACGACACACATGCTGATTTTAATTGAGAAATACTCTGTGCTGCTGTCCTAAAGTTATCAAGAATTTAGAATCTAAAATGGTCGAAAAGAGATTATCAAAATCAAAAGAGGAACAAGGTGAGAGCAACAAGAGTCAACGTTATATTACTATCAGGTCAACTGATTCCAGTTGCACTTGAAAGTATTTGATATAAAGAGTGCTCTCTATCAATCTACATGCAAAAGAAAACTTGACAGCAACAGAAAATCCTGCCAACTACCATCTATACCATCCTCTTATGGAAGCGTTTAATAGCAGCATGAACGATTGCCTGGATAAGGAGGTTAATAAGTCAGGATTAAATGACCACAAAAGAATAACATGATCTATGTGATTGTTGATGAAGACGATGATGTTGTGAAGGTCCCTTCAGCTGGATTAAATAGGGTTAAAGTAGACAAAGGAGAAGACACGATTCAGGTGCTTCTGGGTCAACTCAACCTCCTCCTAAAGATTATGAGAAAAGTTCAAAGAAACCACATGATTTTGATGCATCTGTGTCCAAACAACATCCAACTCTTACTTCAACTGGCTGGCAAATCACTAATACAAGAGATGCTGTTATTGACTCTTCGATGCACAGATCTGAACACGATATGGACAGTCTGAACATGCCTCTGTTTTTGAACGTTTTTTGTCTTTCTTTTTTTTTTTTGTTTTATCGTTTTTTCAAAAACTGATGAAGGGCATGTCTCAGATCTGGGAGGACACTGATAACGTACATATTCCTAACGGTACACGAATGCTATTGGTTTTAAAACCGATTCAGAAGATGAAAGACCAGCTACGCCTGAACCAGGAATGACCCATTCCCCGAATGATTTTCCTGAATGTGACAACTGGGCAAATGCATACGCCACTACGTATCAAGGTGCCGCGAAGACAAGCTTCTAAAGGAAGACGTCTTTTTAGATATTGGTTCCTTCTTCCATTGGTTCTACAGGTACGAACTTGAAAGAAGAAGCTCTGCAAAAGCTGATTTCGGAAGGTCATCTTTCATCCTTGTTAAAAAGCCTTTCACAAGATCATCGTTATTTCTTCAATTTCAGTGGATGAATGCCATAAGCTTGCCGACGAATAAGGTTGATTTTGGTAATTGCAGGGTCATTAAATTTGCTTAAGTATATATGAAACCGCTGCCTTAGGAGGACCTCAAGGTAAGGATCCTCCACCCCACCCTACTAACCCCTAACTATTAAACCACAATTCTTCTTCAATATGATTTCTGTATACCTTATGACAGGTGACAAAGAACTCGGAAAAACTGCCTTATCCATATCCAAAGCTCAAAGCTCCCGATTACATAGACTTTGGACTAGAGAATTAGTTCCGTCTTGGGGGTTGAAAGTGAACGCGATTATGACATCAGTGCAGCCTATGGTATCACACACTGGTGGTTCGGTAGAAAGCAATTTTACATAAACAAACACAGTGAGCCCTCAGATCGTGAAGCAATCAGATCCCAGATGCGAATTCTCAGTGTGATCTGTGTCAAGACTTTCGAAAAATACGGATACAACTACTTAAGAGAGATAATTCTTCACCGAGCTGACTACAAAGAGTACAAGATCTTGGAAAAGGATTTTAATAACCTTCATCCAAATGATTTTGAAGATCTGTATCTACTCAATATTCAAGACAAACCCAACCATCTGTCTAAATCGGACAAGATCCACCTACACACAGCAGTCAACATGTGGATCAGAAAACCTGGTCATTCAGGAATTGTGTGTTGAGACTTGCAGCATCGGAATTGAGAGCTATCAAACAAGCTCAACCTCGAACGCTAATTGGGACGCTACTGACTATTCCTACAAGAAGATTATACGATTTATCCCTAAGCCAACAAAGCCCTTTCTACAAGACCTAAATGATCAGAGAAAGTTGACGGAGGCTGAATGAGATACACAATTTTAGTGATTGGGACAGTTGACAAGAGTCATGGAAAAGCATAGATCACATTGGTTAAAAGACTTTCATCTGATTTCGAGTACAATTAGAGGCATGGAGGACTAGGAAATGGTCAGAGGATGACAAAAGGAGGAGCAAAAGACTTCATCTCAGCGATCGAGAAAAGACTACAGATCAGCGAGGATCTTTGAAGTCTGATGCTTGTTTGGTGGAAGAATAAGAGACATTGACTACAGGCTGATCAACAGAACAACGTGACGACATCGTCGTTACAATAAAAAGGTCAATTTTTCTTATTATGAATAATATATCTTGTACATTAGTAAGTAGTGAATCTTTTGATGATTAGTGTAGAATATTTATATCCCTTAACGATTGAGGGGGAGCAATTATATGTTTCTTACATGACTTAGGAATTATGGCCACACTTTTCTCCCAAGTTTTATAACATATTTAAATCAATTGATATCCAAAATGTCAAAGGGTTTAAAATTTTTGATAAGGGGAGAAAATGTGATTAAATTATGTGTTTAACTAAATAATCGTGTTTATTAGGACTATATATATACTCCAAAACCCCATAAAAAAAAAAAAAAAAAAAAAAAATAACTTGCTAAACAATTTCGAATACCGAAGCACATTTTGAGGGGGAGCGTTTCTGAAAAAAATCAAAAAACGATCGAGGTACTAAACGCTTTGATATTTATATCATAATGTTACATTATTGATATTTTTTAATGGTTGTTTAAGAAAGGAGACTGTACCAAAAGACGACCATGCATTTTACTTTATTGGAGTTATATAGGGTGTTAAGGTTAGGTACAAGTACCAATGATCCAGCCATCGGAGGGATCTACCCAGGGACAATCCACTAGTTAGTGTAGAAGTCCTTAGGTATGACATATTAAAAGGAGTAAACCCCCCCCCCCCCCCCCCCCGAATGAAATAAGGAAAAAATGCAGACTGTGATGGAGCTAGTACTGGAAATTAGAACCCAACAAGGTTCTAGCATGGAAGTCTCGGTTAAGCATGAAGGGGTTGAAGAATTAAAAAGAATTGTTAGATAAAAGGGTGTAAAGAAGATGACGCTCCATACTCTTAGGCAGAAACCGGGTCAATACTTTGCTGCCAGAATCACTAGATGATTGATGACTTTAAGATCGACATCATGGGTACCCAGTGAGGCAATGCACAAACCCTCCCTGCCTCTACATATTCTCTCAAAATATTTTTGGTTTTCATTTCTCTCGGAGATAAACCACGTTATCTATGACTTTTATCAATCTAAGTTAGTTGGATATTGAAAATGTTGGCAGTCAGCTCCAGCTTCGATTACTAGAACCAAAATGCACTTTTGAGTTCTAGTGCCAAGAGTATCGTCAATTCAATTCTCGTTGGGACCACTTATCCAATTCTCTTGTCTTTCACACACTGTTGGAAAGAAAACAAGTCTATCCTAAGAGTTACTACGCAGTATCCTTGTTGATATTGCCAGAACATCCAAGTGAAATGAAAGGTTTTTCACAATGACGATGGAAATCACCTGATAGAAGCCAACATCAAACAAGCTCTTGGTATGGTTGGAACTGTGCGATTTACTAGAATCAAAACTATTCCTTGGGTCAACTGGAAGAACGATTTGGTGCGATTTTGAGTGAATCAAATTGTTCCAGTTATAAGAATTGTACGGTTATTGATTATTTGACAAACATCAAAACTCTCAGAAAGTGTTACAATATATTTTCATAAGAACATTAGACTGATTTTTCAAATCAATTCTCTTTAGTGCTAAACTGTTTCATCTACTGGATAATTTAAAGATGGAGATAGAGATGGATATTTCCCTGTACCAGGATTATTCAAGTAAAATAACGGAATGCTCAGACAGACCTACACTTGTTATGAAGTTATGAAAGGACCTCATAAAGGTGTCAAAGCTTCCGCAAACTTTTGATTATCGTGTTTTCTTCCAAGTTCACAAGATGGGCTATCCATTACAGATGATGTAAGATTTCGTTTGGTATAATGATCTCAAGAAAGCTAAGATCACAATCAAAGACAAGTCAAAGAATGAATCAAAAGATCTCTACCTAAAGTTAAAAGATATCAATTGTCTTACGAGCTAAAGACTGAAGTATTAAGTTTAGTATTTCAGGGGTGACCTCCCTTTGGGGGAGATGTTAGATATTAGAAAAGACTCGGTCACCCCGTGTATTTTACTGTTTATTATAGCTCGTAGTTTAATAGTTAATAGTATGATTTTTGGTATTAAGCCGGGTACTAATACCCGGTATATTATAAGAACTATATAAGCCTCTTCCAACTTTGGAAGAGGTAAGCTAGTCATTATTCATTTTCCTTTTACACATACATTTCTCTCTCTAGAAAATATCTCGCTATGTGTTTCTCTCTCTAGGAAAAACTAGCAAGTCCAAAGGAATCGATCCCAGTGTTATGATATATGATATACCACACATTGTACTTAAATATGTTTTTGGTGTAATATATTTTACCGGGGTTATCCCCTTTACCCAAAAAAATATGAAAAGTGTTTCGTTGCTTAATACTTACTAGTTTTGTTGATTAAATATACTTTGTATACTATCTTGAAGGAAAGTCGTCTTGAAAGATTGTGTAGGTGTCGTATATGTCTTTTGCACAAATTATGTAGATACGGTTTTAAAAATGAGAGTTTGAAGTAACTCCTTGCGTTGTTAAAAAGCATTTTAGTAAATGTTTTTGTAAGTCCTAAAAGTATAAATAATGTTAAATATATGTGTTATATGTGCGATATCAAGTTTATTAAGTTTTACGCCTTTCCGCCTAAGTCCACTAATAAGTCATGTACAAAATTGGTTTGAATCTGGATCAAATAAAGTCTTTATTTGTTCAGAGGTCCCCATTTATATTTGGGGACGTCTGTCTATTCCGTCAGATTTTGGTCAATTTCAAAAATTAATATAAAATCAACAGTAAGTCCGTGAGAGTCGTGTCACCTTCCATTTTAAAGGTAATTGAGTCTACTTTTATATAAAAATAATCCCGAGTCTTAATTCTAAACTTAAGTAAGTCAAAAATGTAAAATACTACAGAATGTCCAAAACGTTGAGCTTCGTTTTAGCGTCAAACTTGTATTTTATCTTTTCTTTTCGAGTCGTACATTTATAGTCGGCATGTCTTTGAAAATTGGTGCATTTTTCTTTTCAAAATATTAAACTTGGTTAATTTTTGAAATGAGGAGGAAACTAATTTATTTTCAAATAAATCTTGCTATGTATACATCGTGTGTAATTGTAATACTCAAAATGACGAAAAGTACTTTTTGTTGTGTTATGCTAAATGAGTATGTACATGTTTTGTGTTTCTTACCTATTGGTTAGTAAGTATTAGTAAGTGGACTATTGCAATTTGTAGAACTGTTGTTTCTTTAAAACTGTATAACATAAGTTTAACTTATAGCACGTAACGTTATTTACTCGTTATAATGCAATTTCATAATTGTGCATTATATGAGGATTATACTAGATTTCTGGCACTATGTTATGACATTGTTCTTGCATTGCATATATGCATAAATCGTTACGTTTACAAATGCTATATATCAACATCTTATAAACATTATTAAGCATAATAACTCACTTAGGATTGAGAGCTAAGTAAGTTTGTCAAAGTTATTGGAATTTTTTTTATCGCCATACAACTTATTGTGTTTTTAGTCCAAGTTGTATAAAATGTGGCTCCACAAAAATATTCAACACTTTTATTTAATCAAAGTTTCAACAAGGTCTCTAAATCATGTTATAATACTATCTTGTCTAAACATGGGTTGTCTAAACAAGATAATAGATCATTTTAATAGATTAGTATTTAAGTAAAAGTAAATATATTTTTGAACTTTGCATGTGCTTGCATTGATCCAACATACACACATAATAATTTTTTATAAACATATAGTATTTTACAAGAGTTTTGTGTTGTATAATAATACTCATGTATTGTAAAAAACAATGCTATTGTACGTTACAACAAATAATCTTGAAGTAATAAGTTAACTTGTCATTATTCATTAACCTCATCCCACGATTAGCCTTAGGTTTAATGGAACACACTATAAAAATCTTTATTTATTCTGTTTTAAAGAGTGTTCGTGAGGGTCAAGAAAAATTTCGAGTATATATCGATTCATTATTAAAATTATGATTGATATCATCGAATCTAATTGACAAGTTTTCGAGTATGAACATGAAATCAGATTCTTATTTGTCTAGCTTCAAGATTATATCAAACTATAACAAAATATATTATCATGAATCTACATACTCAATCATATGAAAATAATGACATCCTTTTCAAAGACGAAAATAATATGCATCGGATCATAACTCGCACATGTGTTAATGATGTCATATTTAGTCTACTTGTCCAATGGTTGTGTTCCAAATTATTAGGACTAATTATGGTTTATAGTGCTGAAAAAAACACAATAAAATAGAATTGACAACTTGGATATTTTGTCTGATATATTCAAGCAATTTATATTGCAATGCAATTGGTAAATGTGTCATTTTCAAAAAACCAAACACGAGCAAATAAACAACATATGTAACACTGTGCACCATTAAACTTAAAGCACAACTCAAAGATCAATTAGGCATTTGGCTAAATTCTTAAATAAGCATAATACTATTTTTCATTCACCTAGGACAACATGATGTTTGGGGGACATTATGTCTAAAGAATTCATGCATTTATCTTGTTAAACGGTTGATAAAGGATAATATATATCTTATGCATTTTATTTTCTTTGTAGCATGAATGGTTATGTTACAAGAAAATACATTACATATTTCTTGTAAAATATAAGTTATTAGAATTGAAAAATAACCTACATACAAATATGTGTGATTTCAGTAAAGAAATAAATCAATTCATGCAAATATTTGTTTAATTACATTTATCAAGCATTTTAAAAATAATAATTTTATATCTTAGAAAAGCTATTTGTTTAAGATAAAATATGTCTCGCGTTAATCATACATTATAGAACACTCACAAGATCTTTAAGGGGTAGTAACCTTACTAGACTCTTTTCTAAGATATGCAAAGGAGCATTCTGAACACACTCTTTATATAGAATATTCCTCATTGTAAACTTAGCACAGTATTCTGTCTTTAGAAAACCCAATCACATTAAAATCAGATGACTTAATAAAAGACATCTATTAAATCAAGAAATATGTCATCAAAACCAAACAACCTATAGATCTTGAACAAAAGATCAAAACATCTTGCTTACGCTTTTCTAGCATTTAACACATCTCTATTAGGATTATGTGTAAATGAATCATTTAGATCTATCGTCATTAAAACATGGTTAGGTGATTCATATTAGGCCAAGTATTAGTGAACTAAGCAAATTTTATCCTACTACTCTTTGATAGGAAAATTTAGGAATTCGATTTTTTTTCTAAAACAAGAATGACTATTGGAGAACCTATTGCGCTAGAAATTCAATTCAACCTAACGGTTGAATTGCTTCCATGAGAGAAGTTGGGTTTGTGGTATAACCCATAAAAATGGTTGTGTTTAGCCTGAATTGAGCACCACTAGTAATAGTCTCATATTCATTCTCAAACTTGATTAAATGACTCTTCCCAAATGTGCCTAATGTGTCGTTGTGTGGTTTTTTTTGTGATTCAAGTTTTAAATTTATATTTTTCCGACTTAACCAAAAACAACACTTTAACGGGCAGTGTACCCGGTCGATGGTAGATTCTTGGTAAGTAAGGTGTCGAACACTTGAAGCGAGGTTAAATCTCTTAATTTATTAATATTTGGTTATCTAATCTAAGTTAATTCTAATCTAAGTCAAACATATGCTAATCCTATGTTAGTTCTACTCCTAATTCTAACAGGTAAAATGGGAGTTTCAGCTTGAGAGACTGGCATAGGTTTGGTTGGTGACTACAATCAATTCAAGACACTTTAACCCACGCAAGCAAATTAACAGAAGATAAAAGAGCGGTCGAGCCTTATGATAGAAAACTGTATTAGCCATCATTAATCCGATTATAAGTTGGTTTGTTTATTCAGTGCAAGGATACTTATCTTGAAGAGGCATATCATTCTTAGACTTAGGCGGAACTTCATCCTAAGACATAGACACATTAATTCTATCATAATTAAAGCATCCGCAAAAAGCATCATTATTTGCTGATTATAATCTATCTTAGGGATTAAAGCAATGGTGATCTTGTTAAACCTTAGCTCATAGAGACTTTATCCACTTACTGCTTAATGGCAATTTATACACTAGTAGTCCACTTGTCCAACTATCCAATGGAATCTAACATTATTTATTAAATTATCTGGATTCACCTACTAGTCAACATGTTCAATAAACCTAAGGCAATTTCCGTTAACTAGTTAAGCCAGAAGCGTATCCTTAGCAAGATTTTAAAAGGACAATATTTGTGATCCTATGATTCTAGATGTATAAATTACTATATGGAGAGCTATTCCGACATCTAGATTACTTGGTCTGTATCACTAAATCCAGTTGAATGATAGGTCGCATAAAAAAGCAAGTAAACAAGTATATTTGATAAACATAAACGAGCATGCAATGATAAATTAAGAAATCGAGATATAAACAAAACCAAACATTTAGATCTTCATAATAATGGCTAATATCCAAAGGTATTAGCCTTCAAACATCATAATTAATACAAGAGTAATGGCTTAGCCAAGGTAAACTAATAGAGTTAACGAATGATACCAAAAACTAAATGATTACAAAAGTATAAGAAATTACACGTTGTCTCCTATAGATTGGAATGCGTTGCAAGACCTCTTCTGCTCTTTTTCTCCTCTGAAAATCGACTTTTGTGGTTTAGGTATCGAGAATATGATTTAGCACACTTAAAACTCGTTTTTTAGTTTTGTTTTTATAGGGTCTAGAGTCAGTGTCGATACGGCGTATCCAATGTATTAGATACGGCGTATTGGGGTTTCTTGGAGTAGGGACCACGTTTGATATCTTTTAGAATATTCACATATTATATCTCCAATACGGCGTATTGGTCTTCTCTGGATACGGCGTATTGATCATGTTTTCTTTGTGGTCTTTGGTTAGTGCAGGCACGGATACGCCGTATCTTCCTTGATGGATACAACGTATTTATTGTCAGAATAGAAATCTTTCTAAAATATTCTTCTTTAAGCTCCTGATTTGCACGCCTTTTGCTAATATTCACCAAGTACTCCATAATTACTGCAATTCTCAAATATAAACGATTAAGTAACAATTCTTTGTAATAATTATACAAAATGGGTTAATTACATGGGATAAATGATGCTATAAAATAGACGTTATTTGATGTCATCAAATATCCCCCCACTTGAATCCTACTTGTCCTTAAGTAGCCTTTAGAAGTTTATAAAAATGTATCCCTAAGGATATTTTCCGTTAAAGCATTTTGTGGATATATTACAAGTACTCAACCTAAAAACACCTCACTAAATTGGATGGATGAAAACACTCAAATCACTCAACTAATCTATGTGGTAACATGTAACTAATTCGCTCAATTGCTCAGTCGTGACGAGTATTCTATCATAAGCTTGGCAAGGATACACATCTCCACCGCTAAAGCTAAGGAGTAACAAGTTTATAAAGGTAAATATGGGTTTGTATGATAAGGCTTAGGGTTGATTACTCTAACTAATCTTTATCGATACCAATATTCCAGGAGGGCGACAAAGACCACACATATACACCCGTATGACGGGATAGACACATGTGAACTGCTTCATCCTCATCAAATAAAGCTAAAGAGTAGGACTAGTAGAGTAATATAGGGTATGGATCTTCTAACTTTCACCAATAGTAATAATACAAACAGGCAGCTGAGACATGCCCTATATGGCTCGATAAACGATGGAATAGGGGATATGCACGTCGGATCACATCCTCATTGCGTTAAATAACTCATGGTAAGGATTAGGAGAAGAAGAAGTAGGATGATTGTTGTTAAATAAAAATTTACCAAAACAAATAGAATTACGTCCTAAAATACTAAGTTGCTAGACATTTTTTCCCACCGTTACACATGATAAGACACAATATTTACATCGTCTTGATCATAGATCAAAAAACAATAACTAAAGTGGCGTTCCCGTAACGGTCAACTTCCCAATCATCCCTTACTTTATACTACTTTACAAGGCAAGTGGCATATCTTCCACTTTATACAATACTCTACATCGTCAATTTGTATCAACGAATATCGTTTCCTTCGTTTGTATTCCTTTCGGTCGTTGCAAAAACGCTTATCTTCAAACCTTCTTCTCTTCTTTGTTTTTTCTAACGTTTTCAATTTTTTTTAACACTTTATATATACAAAACTCGGTGTAATTTCACAATCTTAACATTCATAATAAGTCGGATAATTCCTTTTAGTAATTTCTCATTTCTTCGGATTGTACAATATATAAGTACGATGGTAGTAAAGATACATGAGTTTTGACTATTAATTTACATTCTCATTTGCATATGTGCCAAATCTTCTTCCAACCGTACTATGATAGAAAATTTTGACACAAGACTTGGGGGAATATAAACTTCTACTCTTTAAGCAAACTAGCAGTGTAAAATAAACTTATTCTTACTTGGTAGGCTAAGGTTAAAGGGTTAACGAAACAAATAATTGGTGTAGTTCCTAAAGGATTGGCTCTACGGGTTGTTCTAGGGGTATCTTACTCTTAAAATGAGAGTAAACAAAGGGTTTATATGGGGGTTAAAATTAACTAGTAGTTAGTTAATAAGGCAACATGTTAAAGGCCAATTTGGGGGTAATCCTAATATTTACAATATAAACAAAGTTTTCCATCTAAAGCATATACTTAATAACTGCCGTCTCGAGTGATATACCAAGCCAAGTTCTACAGGTCTACAACATCACCGGGACACTCATGTTTTATGGAATTTGGGTAAATATTTAGAAACGGATAAGTTAAATCCTCACAATATCTAATAAGGGTTATTGTGTGCGGGTTATGTATCAAGTAATTTCACAAAAGCATGCTTGATTTTTTTTAATTTTGAGCATAATTTAAGCATTTTAGTGTGAAAAATGTGACAAGTATACATTCTAATTCTATCCCCCCACTTGAATTATACAACGTCCTCGTTGTATAGATAAAACATTAAATACAAGAATTTAAAAAGAGTTAGAATGAGAAACTCCCCTGATATTTGCTCGGTAGATTCTCCATGTTGATTTATTGAGCAAGAATTTGTGTTGAACAGCCGTCTTGAGTTTTCAAGACTCCAACACTTAAAGATTTCCAGATTTGTAAATTCTCCACCAATGTCGCCGTTTTCATTCAGAAGGTCCTGTATAAATTCTCAGAAAACAAATGCAGTTTCTATCTCCATGTATTTGTTGGTTAGACTTGAAATAAACACTTCAAACTATACAGGAAGTCGATACGTCGTATCCATTCCCCAGGATACGCCGTATTGATACCTGTGTCGAATACGCTATATTCGTTTAACGAATACGCTGTATAGACTATGCTGAAAATAAAGACTGGATAACGTCCAGAAGGTCAATACGCCGTATCCATAGGGTTTGGATACGCCGTATAGACAGTCTGGAAGGACAGGACTTAATAGAAAATTGGATAATACATTCGGGTTGTCTCCGGCAACGCACTTTTGTTTACAGAAAAGTCTTTAAGTTAGACTTGCCCCAATTTAATCCCATCCTTATAAAACAATTTGGGGTCAAACGGGATGCCAAATGGCACATACAAATTCTTGATTATAAAAATGAATGGCATCCCTTTGGTAAGATAATTCCAAGTCACAATTTTAATATTTAATTCCTTGATAAAAATTTCAGTTTTGAAAAATTTACTTGATGTATCATGACTTGTTTCCAAAAGCTTATTTGACCTTTGTGCATAGTCACCATTATCAGTATTTATTACATTACCCCCCGAAGACTGTTTAATATCGATTTTATCATCATCATTGTCCTTATCCGATTTTGAATCATCAGGATAAATTACGTTAAAAGGAAATAGATCATCAAAGTATAAAACATTTTGTTTTTCTTCATCACATTCGGACAACGATGTTTCATCGTTCAAATCAAATTCATCGATATGTTGAGGACTCGCAGCAGGTTCAATTAAGAAATCTAATTTAGACGTAAGAGCAGCATTGTAAACAATGGCTGGAAATTTATTCTCAAAATCTATAAAGAAGTCTAAATCATTAAAATAACTGACCGTAGGCTCGGGTGATGGAAACGAAGGCATATTGACTTTATCATTATCATTTTCTGAATCCGTTTTCAAATCGTCAACAAAAATTA
>BQNB010067947.1:0-34009 GCA_026074375.1 Tanacetum coccineum | reverse complement strand
CTGCTTCATATGCCACCCAAACATGTGTCTGGTTTCGTTTATAGCAAATCCGGCAAAGAAACATGTTGGATGACAAGGATAACCAAAAAAAAAGAAAGATATTTTGGTCATTCAACAAGTTTATGATCAGATTTAGTATGAAAGAAACCAGACGTTTATGATCAGATTTAGTATGAAAGAAACCAGACGTATACTTGGGTGCCTTTAAAGTATAGTTGAATTGCCATAGTGAAAAAGTTGCATAGTTGGGTGGCCTTATACATTTTCCATATACTAATAAAGCCCCGATGAGACAAAACAACTAAACTACCGTGTTTTAATTTTCTTGAAAATTAGAGTTTGGAGTCTTATAATTTTCATGTGTAATGTTATAATGATCACTATAAATCATGTAAGCGCGAATAGAGTAATATAGCTTGTTTGGTATATTACTGTATCTGCACACAAAACCCTATATGTATGCAAGTGAGTTGTGTATAGGTTTATTTTCTCATTGTGTAATTACATTCAATCTTGTGCAGATAGAAGACTGTAGGACTCGCTACAATGGTGCTGCAGGTCCCCGTTACCGTAAAAGATTCGCCTTCTCTGCTCGACTCTATAGTGGAAGTTGTTTTGATGTAACTAATAGTGTGGACTCACTTTGTAGTTCTTTCAGTCTCAAGAACATACAATCTGTAGTCAATATTCTCTTTTTACAATTTAGTCCGTAACTGCTTTCAGGTGCGACTGGATCAAGCGTTAGCTGATGATGCACCTTTTGATATATGTAGTTGTCAGGTGAGTAAGTTTTTTTACAAATTCAGGTAAACATTGATATATTTACTGAATACAAAGACCATCCTACTTGGCAGTTTGCTATGCATTACGCGTGGTCTACTGAGGCACGTGCACGTACGGCCTTAGCTAATGTATCATCATTACTTCGTCCAGGCGGAATATTCATTGGAACAATGCCAGATGCTGATGTTATAGTGAAAAGGCTAAGAACAGGTTACTTACGCCTCTTTTATACTGTTTTCAGTGTCTTGAAATGCGTAAGATATGCAAATAAATTTCTCTAATGTAAATCTAGATCACGAGCTTAATACTTTGGCCATTATATTTACAAGGCCATATGTGCATATTGTAAGTTTGCAATCTTTAAAGATGTGCCTTTTTAAGTTTGAGCTTATGCAACTTTGTTACTGTTGCTGATGTGTTGATTTTTCCCGTATTAAACAGCTGCTGATGGACTTGCATATGGCAATAGTGTATACAGGATCCAGTTTGACGATGAATTTCCTGAGGAGGCGAGTTCTCAATCTAATTGATTCTAGAGACTTTTTTTACTCGTTAAATTTTTGTAATTAGTAACGATTGCATACCTTTCATGCTTGTTTCTCAGAAATTTAAGTCTTCAAGCCCTTTCGGTATACAATACACATTCCATCTAGAGGTATGTTCTATGTATTATTGATAATGATTATGTTACTGACAGTCTGGTGTTTTTTAGATGTTCCATATATTCCCAACTTTTTATGTAACAAAACTTATCATCAAGTTGGAATTGGTTTTAACAGCATGAATTACCATCCTCATTTTTGCAGGATGCTATTGATTGTCCAGAGTGGATAGTGCCATTTCAAGCCTTTAAATCACTGGCAGAAGAGGTTATTGTTCGCTTACTTGACATTGTTTTTATGAGTATGGGTTAGTGTTGTATATGGATTAGCACGACTAACCTGTTTACTATTTGTGTTTGGTCAGGTTGACCTTTTTTATCCGTTTACTCAACTAGAAAAAATTAAATATTAAAAGTTAAAACTTCAATTTCCGATATCTCAACTAAATTTTGGCTGCTTGTATTTCTGTGTTATTATTAATGGAATTAGACATAGCGCGCGCCTATTCTGTTGTCTAATCATACAGATTATGTATCAACTTTGCAGTATGATTTGGAGCTTGTCTTTGTAAAGAACTCGCATGACTTTGTTCACGAGTACATGAAGAATCCTAAATTTATTCAGCTCATGAGGAGGCACGGTGCCATGGGTGATGGAAACCGAGACCAAAGTAAACTTATATTACTCAGCTGATTTGAGTTGATATGGGCTGTGTTTTATCTCAAACGGGTCAAAAAAGTCTAACTGCAAGGGGAATGGGTCAAACAGGTTAAAAAGTCACCAAAAGAGTATATTCAATGCATTAAACCTCGTAAAAACTTTTATTCAAAGATTAACATTATTAATAAAATCCTTTTTTTTTGTAACGTCAATTAACACAATTTAATTTTTTGGAAAATGAACAAAAGTCCGTTTTTAGCCCAGCCCAACCCGCTCGTTCCACGAAGTTTCAACCCGTAGTAAAAGTGATCCGTTACAACGCGCCTGACCCACCAATCTTGCCTTATGTTATAGATGCTTACTCTTTAAATGTAATTTTCAGGTACACTTTCACTCGATGAATGGGAGGTAGCTTATCTATACTTGTCATACGTCTTCCGGAAGGTTAGATCTGTTATATGTAAATATATATTTTAAGCAAGGCGTGGCTTCAAGATTACTAATTCATCTTGAATTGCAGAGAGGCCGGCCAGAACAAAACAGAGGAAATACTAGAAGAAATAAAGGGAAAATGCACCTAGAAAAAGAAGACATAACACATATCAGCTGATTTCAGTTGGGGTGTTCGCTGATTATAACACACCTTAAAACTAAACTAAGAAGATCGAAATCTTGGCATGCAGATTATTCGGATTAATCTTATTCTCTGGAAACAATGTTGTGTATAACTAGTGTTGTGACCCTGATGACACATCCAGCAATCGTCCTAGGTCAGTGCTTGTATTTCCTTATAGTGATTTAACAGAATTTCAGATGTCGTAACATTGTATAGTACGGATTGCTATTTTTATGTTAAAAAGGATTGTGTAAGTTGATGTTTGTCTCGTTGGTATGAATGGAATATGCACGAAAGGTACTACGGTAGGGAGTACAGATCACCATATAATTTTGTTGACTAAAATCCATCCGGCTTTTATGTCCCTTGAACTGATACAACAATGATATGTGATGGCTTATAATGTCGTCTTAGTATTCGGGTTAAGCTACCAACTTGTTGGAAGTATTTACACATCTTCCTCAAGTTTTCAACAACAATACCGGATCTCGCCGTAGCGGGCCATGATGATTTAGAACGTAGACAGATCATACCTTTACTCTATCTTAGGGTAAACCCAAAAGTGAAGAGACTCTGCATCTTCCTCAAGTTATCATCCTTGATGCATAAGTTTTTTGGTGTTTTCTTGATATCATTTTCGAAGTATTATCATCCTTTACCAAAAAAGAATACTAACAAAATAAGAATAGCATCTTACATAAAAGCTAAAATCCGAGAAGAAAAGAGGGATAAAAGCATGAATGTCGACCAATAACTGTAATGAAGAAAATAAGAAAAAAAGGTGAAACATAGATGCAGAAGGTACATTTACTTTTACCCAATCATACAATTTACCTGCATACTATTCTTAGTGCTACTTCTGCAACTTTAGCTTAATAGTTAGTACAATTGTCTCTCTCTTTTTAACACAAATTATTCGTCAATATCTTCTTCTGCCAATCCACCAACCTTTGTTCTTTGTTTTCTTCTCTAGGGGCCCCTTCTCAACATTTGTTATCTCAATATCAAAGGGTATATCATGTCAGGTTTAGTAGGTTGGTGGGTCTCAAGACCGAGTCCTCCTTGTTACACCTCCTCATGACTAGGGATGACAATGGGTCAGAGAATTTCGAGGATCGTATTTACCATCTTCATCCCCGTTTCTCAGCCTCATCCCCATCCTCGTCCTCATCCCCATCGGGGAATCGATTTGCATCCCCATCCCCAATGGGGATCGAGGACCCCCACGGGGATTCGGGAATTTTTCGCACTAATAAATTGAGCATAAAAATTACACAACTAAACGAAAATATAAATAATTAACCTACATAATGTCTTAGAACGCATACGTTGTAAATAGTTTGATTAATTAAAATGTCATTCGACTTTAAAGCATCATAAATACTAAAATATCACATATACTATATAAATAAAATGGATCTTATGTGTGTATTCGGAAAAAATATTAGTTGAATAATATATAGTTAGTACTTAACATTTTAAAAGTAGTCGATTCATTAAATATGACATATACATACAAATATACTTCAAGTATAATATTTGTCAATACTTACTAACTTATACATATACATGTACATGTAGTATTAATATACAAATAATTTATATATATATTTGTACATTAAAAAGTTCGGGGTCGGGTACGGGGCCGGGGATTTATGTTATCCCCATCCCCGCCCCATCTCCGGTTTCATAATTCGGGGATTCCCCGTCCCCATCCCCATCCCCATCCCCGGTTAACTCGGGGATTCCCCAGTCAATTCGGGTTTGGGGATCGGGTCCCCATCGGGTACTGGTTTTATTGCCATCCCTACTCATGACCACACGTTCAACCAAGTAAATGCAAGACTCGGTCTTGGCCAAGATCGAGCCGTGAGTGTATCTTTTTTTGTGTGTTTGCGTGTGTGTGTTTTGGTCAAGGCTTAAAATAACATAACCGAACCCGACTTTATTTGAACTCAGGCTAGTCGGGTTCGGGTCAATTCGAGTCAGGATAACTCGAGTCGGATCTATTCGGGTTCGGGTCAACTCGAATATGTGTAACTATAATAAAATTGCCTATTTATAATCAAATAAATAGACAATTTATAAAAATTAGATTAAAAATTATATAAAAGACCTAAATTCTGGTCAATCGGGTCTACTTGAACCCAAGTTAACCAAACATTTTCAACCCGATAGCCGACCCTATTTAGCATTTGGATTAATCTAGTTGACCAGAATAACCCGGATAAAATTATTAACCAGAGTATCCCGACCCGAATAGGCTTAATATGGTTTGGGTTCAGGTTTTTTGACACCCCCATATATATGTTTAAGTGGAGTATATATTGTAGTAAAGTTGATTGTCTTATTACATTAAGTTGTGGTCAGACTAGTTGTAGAGAGATAAATTAGATGCGACGCTGATGTGTCTTACACCCTCGTAAATCTAAATGAGTTAAGCGTGTCATTTTACGAGTTATCACACCGACCCATTTAACCCATCTAATCAATTTTAGAGTTTTAGTAACGGGTTACCGGTAGACGTGCTTTACTCACCTGAATCCATTCTATTTAATTTTGGTTTAGTCTCATGCCTTGTTTCTTAGCGTGTCGAGAAATGACACCCCTAATGAGAAGTATGCAAAACGTCCGTTTGTATATAACCCTAAACTCCTTTGTGCCAAATATCGAGTTGTGAAGACTTATTATCGTTAAATGTGGCGTACTTTTTTTAGATCAGAGCTCGTAGAGGTCGAGTGGAAGCCACCCTTCGAGCTCGAGAAGCATCAGTGAATCACCATGTAACAAGCATCACAATGCTGGCCTATATGTGAATCAATGGGAACATGTTATTACTTCTGAATAACAAAAAGATACCAAAGTTTGATTTTTAGATGGATTTTGGAACAATATGTATTGTCCCATTAAAGGTATTTAAAGCAGACAGTACTTGCATTGCTAGTTTGGTCACATTTCTCAAATCAAATCATAACAGTGTGGGGCATTACAAAAGCTACTTTACCCCTCTACCAAATTCAATGGATTGGTACAAATAAATCATACCTTTCCAATATTCATTCTTTTTGTTATATTTTTGGTTCAAAACTTGTAATCTTGTCTCAACAATAACATTACTATTCTATACACAAATTGTAACAGTTTTATTGGAAAAAAGTGGAGAAAAAAAAAACATAAGTATGATGCAAGAAAAGGTAGCTTACTTTCCTAGGAAATATTATTGGTTGGATTCTAACATCATCATTAATTAATAAATAATCCTTACACTATTACATTAAATTGCACAAATTAATTAACATACATCAACTTCAAAACATGCATAATCTTTTTCTTAAAACAGCAAACTGTTTTTGTACATAATTAGATAGAGTAGATCATCTTAAACTTAAACCACCTCATTACAAGACTAATGATATCTTAGTTCATGTCATTCCACTGCTTATATCCTGGAACCCATTTCGGACACTTCGGGCTAAAATAGCTCGACTGCACCCGCGCGCTCAATAGCTTGATGATCGGCTCGTATTTGACACACCTCGGTGTTTTGTACTGATTGATAGATGCACCCAAACTAATGGCATAATCCATAAGTTTATCAAATGTCCCGTTATCCACAATCCTGATCTCGAGTGGTCCAATCGACTTATCAGAGGCTCGGCCCTGACGGTATACGCTGTTCAACGACTCCTCAATCTCAAGACAACAATCCTCAAGTACCGACGGTGGAATGTTGGTCGATCCATTTGCACTTAACTCCCAAAAAATCACATAGTGACCTGGAATAGTAGTGGTGTCAGCAAAGCTTGTGTACTCATTAAGTGTCGTGTCGAACGGGACTAAATGGTTGCATGCTTTCTCGATGGCTTGGTGTAATTCGACTTCATCAGTTTTGTCGGAATCAATGCTTAATGCGACGTTTTTTCGACATATGAAACTGAATTGTGGTGCTTTGTTCTTGAAACCAGTAACTCGTAACACATCACCAACTTTGTACCTATAAAGACCTGAAAATATGGTCACATAAAAAAAATTAGTACTTGTTCAAAACAAAACATTATCACATGTTTGTTAACTCTTTGTAACAATAAAAATATACCAGCATAAGTAGTGACCACAAGTTCATAATCTTGACCGATTTTGACGTCAGAAAGCTCGATAAGTTCGTGTTCTTTTGCATCGACACCAACAGGTAAAAACTCGAAATACGCCATTGTGGGAATGAGAGTATACGAAACCTCGCTCGGTTTACAAAGCGGGTTAAGATTGACACCAAAATAGCACTCGGAAGATGCATACATTGTGCACACAAGAGGTAGCCCATTGCTATAGTAATCAAGTGTTGGTATATACTGTGACATGGTCCCAGTCACAATAACATCAACATATTTGGTGTTGGGCCAAAGCCTTGTAATAATCCCTTGCCATGACTTTTTCGAGCATTCTCGCTCGATAAAATCAGCAAGTTCAGGGTCTTGTTTCAAGACCCTGAACACTGCTTCCCTGACTACCGGGTCGGTGATTATAGGGTTCAACGTGCCGGTCCGGATATCTTGACATAAAAGCACCCAATGCTTTTCCAAGAACCGGATGGCCCGAATGAACCCGGATGCAAAAACAGCACCGACCCGAAGAACCTCTTGATTTAAACACAACCCACAAAGCATTTGTGAATACATGCTTTGGTATGAATCTTGGCATAAAATGGTCTCATTAGGGCTAGTGTAGTTTGTGTAAGGATCATATGGTCTTTCTTTGAAATGGTTACTTTTGTAGTAACTAGTTAAAACGGGTCGAGCCACCAACCCGCTTGGAGTCTTGGACTCGGATTTTATGAACAAGAAATACATCCCTTTCCCTTTATCCAACCCCGGAACAAACTGGCTCATAACCGGCATTAGAAGGCTATACAACATCGACCTTCTACCGAGCTCGGCTTCGATCGTTGGCATCAGCTTTCTTTCGCCCCCGGACGTCCCCGAACTGCACCATTCCAACCAAATAAAATTCATAAAATCATACACGTACACTTTCTAAAAATGGAAAATAAAACGTACACGTTACAACAACCAAGTACTAGCTTATTATACGTATTTATCTTAACCTGTTCACACATACAAAACGTGTATATATGGTTTAGGCATGATTTATTACACTTATTAGCTAATTATTCCATTCAAATAAGTACAACATATCATAGTTTTTATTGGGTGCTCAATGTGATTATGGTGACTGAACAAATCACCTTATCATTTAAATTTTTTAGTAATACCTATATAAAAAATGCAATTTTAGAAAGCTTTAACGCCTATGTAACGAGCTGGGATGCGGGATTCATCCGCATCAAAACCTATTATTAAAAAAATGCAATTTTGTATGCTTCTTCTCATTTAAAAATTTAGCATGGGTACTTTTCCTATTATATTTTAATATGTTTTTAATGCATACAATGTCACAAATATAATCATTTACGTAGCCAAAGAATAAAAATAAACGTGTAGAATTTGTATAATAAATAGTAATAAATACCTTGTTAAGAATTCTGAAATTGGATGAGAAGAAAGTATAGGAGACTTATCACCATTGGCTATACGATTAATATCAGGTTGAAGATCTTCATAAGTAATAACAGGCACAAGTTTCTTAAAAGTTTCACGGTCAGTCTGACCGTGAAACCCATGACGTCGAAGATATTCGACGTCAGCATTTTGTGTCAGGATACCTGACAAAACTTTTAGTTGTACCTCATCAGGGTTTGAGGTGACATCTTCTATAAACTCGAGAGATTTTTTGTTTCTTTCGGTTAGTGTGGGTGGTGGTGCTTCTGGCATGGTGGTGTACGGTGGTCGTGGGTTGTGTTCACGGTGGTTGGTGGTGTGTTTAGTGAGAGAAACAACTAGTATTTGTGTTTTTTTAGAGAGAGAGAAGGGTGGTGGAAATGGTGTGAGAGGAAGGATGAAACATATGAAGATATATATAGAAGAAAAACTTATGTGATAAAACAAAAAACAAAAAAAAAATATGGCTAATGGCTTTGAAAAACATATAACTTGTCAAATTTTGTTAAAAAAAAACTTTTTTATTTCGATCTTTTTTTTATTTTGTGATAATTCAAATTTTAAAAAGGTAAAAATAAAATGGTCACAAAATACACAAAAATATCAAAAATTAAAATGTTTTTATCTTAGTAACAAAGAAAAGAATGATTACACGAAGCAACAAAAATTGGCAGTTATATGCATTTCTAATTCCTTTACTCAAAAAAAATCTCAATGTACTAATTATAGGTGTATATATTTTTATTTTATTTTGTCATAAATTATATTCCAGCTTTCAGTTAATACATTTTTAAAACATTTGACTAATAAAAATGCAATAATTATACTTTTCTAAAACTGTAACTTTCTTGTAATAGACACGTATTTTTAGCGAGAGGAGCAATAGATAAGCACAATAGCACATTATTCTAGTTTGTAAAAAACATACGAACCTGTTTTCTTAATAGATAAGCACATTAAGTTTATGCAAATAGTTTCTCTACATAAATTGTGCAGAGGGTCTCATTTGATTTAAATGTGATAATTTCATATGATATACATTTTTAAAAATTTCTTCAAGCTGAAAGTGTGCACAAGATGTCGTTATTTTTAGAAGGTTTGCCCTTAGTATTAAACTATCAAAAATTCATTATATTTATTTTACGTTTCGGATGTTTTGGAGAAGGTATGCACGCGCATACATTGTGCCTCAAGTATGTCTGCCTCTGCTTGAATCGAAATCGAACGTAAGATGTTTACACGTACATTTGTTCAAAGAATGGTATGAGCTAGCTAAACAATTAACATGTTTTTTACACCACATGTACCATTGCATATCAACGACATATATAGTACCACTCACAACATTTCTCAAGTATAATTTCTTGTTCAAAAACTCTGGTACAATATTATCCTTGTGGATTCACAACCTTCCGTTTTAACTAATACATATCGAAACATGTGTTTAGTGATCACACAATTCTCATATCTCAATACATCAAAATCCCATGTCTCCCGGTGTCCAATTCCTTGTGACAATTTCAACACACGAAGAATCCCAACGTCGAGCAATTTCAATACAAGAGTCATTTGACCTAGTTGTATTCTAATCGTCCCACCAACTAAGAGGTTGTTTGAGTCGTGTCAAAAGCATGGTTGAGCAAGTACTTTGTGTTAACAAATCTGCAAACAAAATGAACAATTTTTAACTTATTCATGGTATAGTAAGTTACTAATCTATAGCTTTGTAAGCAATTAATCTAAACGAAATAAGAAAAATTAGGGTCGTGGTCAGAGAATAACAACAAATTTTTTGAATTGTCTTGTTTTGATACGTGATTTCTAAAAAAGTTGTGTAAATGTATGGATTTAATGACGTGTCACATTATAAATGGTGTCACGTATCAGACTTTTAGGTATGACACGTCATCAAAATATGCAGATTAAAACATTTTATGAAAATTCGTTACATTTACACAATTTTTTTAATGTTTACGTACCAAATCGATATATTTAAAAAAAAGTTTATTGTCACTATTTGATTAACAAAAGTTTGAAAAATAAGATATACAAGTAAGCTAGGGTGAGAAGAAAGGTGTTTAGGCATGCCAAAGTGGAGGTTTCCCTAATTAGGTGGCAGTTTATAATTGTTAAGTTGACACGTTAATTAATTAGTTAATTCATGAGTTTCCCATTGCCAGCCTGGCTTTTATGTATTTCACCCCTATACGTATCATTTTCTTACACGTATACCATCTCATCATCCTTTTAAATTTGTATACCATTTTGTCAATTTAAAACTACTACTTATATAAGTTACTCTTCCTTTTGTTCTTACTCATAAAATCCTGACAGATGTCATAATAAACGGTTTATATGCAGAGAGATAATAAATGAAAAAATATATATAATATTATTGTTTGTGTAGAAAGGTATGTAGGAATATAATGTAGGAAGATATAGTAAAGCTCATATATACTATATCTTTTAATGGAGTTTGTATGAGAAAAGACAACGGTCTTTTTTGAAACATATATATATATATATATATAGGATTTACACAGAGCATGAAGATAAACGAGTAACAAGTTATGTCGCTAGTTGGACTTTATTGAGGAGCTTCATCGCCTCAGGTGCAAGGAAACCAAATGTATCAAATCTGAAAGGAATAAACATATGTTGATATTCAATGCATTATTTCTTGTGTTTTGTCACTTTGCACGAGACGGCTTTCAAAGCAGTCCGTCCCACTTTAAAACCCCGGCTACTCAAACCCATAAGAGGAGAAACCATAGTTAGATCCACACATGCATGTTTCCCTCCAACTCATCCAAAAACCAAAACGCCAGCCGGTTTGAGTGTGAATCTTCCATTCAACGAGTCAGTCAATAAGTTCACAGGTGCTTTTTTTTGCGAAGATCCTGGCACACCTACATACGTTAAAAAGAACATCCCTAACCATATTGTGTCAGTACTTGAAGCCTGAAAGCTAAAGTACTATAATGGTTTGACACCTAATGTCCTAAAGAAAATCATGTTCATACTTCACTAAATAATACTTTGAGAATAATGAAAGGTTCGATAGTAACCCTAACACGTAATTTCCTCCAGTAAAACTCGGTTATATCACGTACATCTGAGCTAAAATTTATCCACTTCGAAATATAAGAACGTGAAAAACATCATTTGTTTATGTCACTTATATATTTATTTGTAACTTAACAAAAACTTGAAGTATAGTAAAGGAGATATTGTTACGGCTTCCTCCTTAAACGAAGCAAACATGCTTGCCTGAACCAAAGAAGAACATTATTCTAGTAGTTCGTCATCTTGTAAGCTACACGCATACTTACAGGATTCTTTACGATCTAGGGGTCAATTTAGTTGTGTATCGCGTTGGAGAAGATATCCGATAGTTGTTAGATTAAAAGATAAAAAACCAATTGCAGGTTTTGACACATGAGACTACTCACTTTGGCTCTTATAATCGTTCAACTAATATTACTCATGTTCTCAATGATATATGCACAATAATGATGTTTCGACTCGATAACCTTTCAATCAAGAAAAGAAGGAACTAATTAAAGTTCAAGTGTTTATCCCTAGAATGATAGACGTCTCAAATTATTTTTCTTTAAAACGACAACTAACTATCTCACAGACGTCTCAAATTAAGGTATAATTGACTTAGACATTATATTTACGACTCTACATAGATACAAATATAGTTACTTCATATTATTCCAATATGTGATACTTTCATGGCAAGATTCGTTTCTTACACTATTATTTGTTCTTATCTTGTCCTCATTTACATGGCTAACAAACAAAAATTAATAAATCACTAAGCAAGATTGGCAATGTGATAATTTGACATTGCTTGTTCTTTTTAGTGAGTAGGTATAAAGATTAACCTAGTTAAATATTAGTATGTGATTTGGTTTTGACTAACTGGCTTATAATGCATTAATTCAAAGATTTTTTTTTTTTTTTTTTGCATGACCAATCTTAAAAGTCACAAGAAGTGATGTTTTGCCTATTTAATCATTGACATTTTCATGTAACCATCTAGAGTTCAAGTCAAAATAATTTAGAGTACGTTCGAATGTTTGACATGTGTTTTTTCAAATGTACTCCGTAACAAATACTTATAGCTTAGGAAGATATATATGATTAATCTAGAGATGCAACATTACTTGGACATAATACTATAAAACCAATGAAATACTACTACATATACGGATTGGTAACTAGTAAATTATTGTAATAGGTCCCCTCTACTTATCGGCATGTGTCAAATCCCCTCTTTGTCTCCTTCTACGTCGTCGTCGAGTAATTGACTTTAAACATCCGGTTGGTAGAATACTAGAATAACTACGATTGAAAATCTGAATCAACATGAACAAAAGCAATTACATCCGTGTTGGAAGATTATTGTTATTCATGGACGAAACTTAGTGAAGGCAAGAGAGATCCTGACCTTCAATGCAACATACGTTATGAATACTAGAATAAGCTTAAATTAGGTACAAATAGAAATCGGTCGATAAAGCTTGTTAGATAGTAATAAAACCTCCTAGGTGTTCTTTTCGTTGATAAAGTATTTAAAATGCAAGTACATGATAACTTAAAACTCTAATGGACTCAAGCTCACAAACAAGCTGAGACTTTATAATCAATTTCCTAATAAAGCTATGCTATATATCAAAGTGTATATGTATTGACTCTTTCATTAGAATGCTCAAATTCTGCTACTAGTGTTTGGTGCTGCATTAAAGTTTATAGTGGTACATTAAGGTTTTTGTACTACATGTATTAGTTTTTTCTTTTAGTATTATCATGAGATATATGTGGAAGAATGAATGTTTGTAGTGTAATGGAAATCGTTGACTTTGACTCATCTCCCATATTTTCTGCTGTTTTATATAATTATATTGAATATAAAGTTGCCCAAAAATACATAAAAAGATGTGTATATGTTATGTAAAATGTAAGTAAGAAATTAAAAAATATGTCAAGGACCACATCTTCCTCAAATCCCTACCCTTATTCTACCTTGTCCCCCGTTTTTTAAATACACAGTAAATTTTTATTCGTAAAAGACATGATACTTTATATAATTTATATTTAATATCTAATATTTCAACAATTATTATGCAATGTATAAGCTTTTTATATAGTTAGCAAGTTAGAAGTGTGTTTGGATTTAGGGATATTATGCAATATGCAATAAGTTTCACTTTTTTATATCAACTTAAGCGTCGAGACATCGAGTATCTTTATATCCTAACGTATGCAACGATGCGCATTTGTTATAATAAGCCGATCTCTGGCCATGTTTTGCATAAGTTGCTAGTATCTTGAATTATGAATGCATAATGATAAAAGAAAGAAAATAAAGTAGACCAAAGTGATCTTTTTTATAAGTCATCTTAGGATTTGTTTTCTTGCTTGACTTATTGTAGTTACAAAGAACAAATTATTGACTAAATGTAAAACTCTTAGAATATAAATTAAGTTAGATCTTATTCGCACGTTACATGGATCCATCCACCTAGTAACAAGTGAGAAAAGAATTGTTTTGTTTTATGCTCCCTCCGTCTTAAAATTATAGTCCACGTTTCTTTTTTAAGATGTCTTAATTTAATTGTTCACTACTAAAAAATAGATAGAAAAATTTGATCAAGTTTACCATATTACCTTTATTTGAAATTATAATTACAAACTTTAAAGAAGACTTTAATTAATTAACTAAGGGTAAAATTGTCATTCTGTTTAAAAATAAGAAAGAGAAAATTGTAATAAATGCACTTTTCTTAAACTGTGTGTTTTTTGTCGGGACAATAATTTTGGGACGAAAGGGAGTATCTCATATATAAGTATTGCAATATATTAAAGTTTAGTTAAGAGGCTAAACATATTCCTTCTAGCTTTATAAGACATCATTCTAAATTATTACATGTTCTTAAACATGATGTTTTAACAAATTTGATTGTTAGTTTTTTTCAAGGCAATAAATATTATATAGATAGACTAGCAAGATGCTGAAATTACAAGGATACAAACATAACAACCCGAGCAAGCTACGCCAACGGGGCGACTCGATGACCAACACTTATGCTCGGATCAAATAAAGATATCATAAAGTGAATATCCGACATAATGAGATATAACTCCAACACATCAAACCTACCAAGAGGGCAAAAACCCAGTAAAAAGTATTACACGAGTTAAAACTAACCATAACAGACGACCTCACAAATGAAACATAACCCGTAAAAACTTCAAAGCAAACAATTCAACACACAATCTGATTGTTTACATGTTATATCTTCATACTCCATTTTGATGAGATTGTACATTGTTGTTGATAAACTAGATTGTCATAGTTGATAAGTAGTAGTAGTTAGCATTAATAACAAAACTAATCATGAAAAGATAGTAATAGTTATCCAAAGACTGTGTAGAAGACTATTTGTGTGATATCAAACAAATAGAGATGATATGATGTTGGAGCAATGATCCCATTTTTAAGGGATTTGGACCTTGTTACTATTTTGCTTTGCTTTTTCCTCATTGTCTGTAAGTCAAACTGCTCCTATTTTTAAGGACACTCATCCTACTTTTATCCCTTTTTCTCATTTTAAATACATAATGAAAATCTTAGAATTTACATGAACAATCTAGTTTGTTACTTTGTTGATATGTTTATGGACCTTGTAAATTACAATGGAAATAATATGGAAACAAGAATTGAAAGTTACTTTTTTTTTACCCATAAACTGTGGCACATGAAGAGCAATTTGCATCACTTTCATAGAATTTTCGTATTGGAGTCAACACCATGGAATATTGTAATGTTTTCTTCTTATAAAGCTATGTGGATTAATAATTTGGAGCTTAAATATCACCAAAGTGGTTTAATGGACCGACTAACATAATACTATAACAAAAATGTGTTGTATTTAATTTGCATAGTCTAAGACATCACTTGACTTATGTATCAATGTATCTCCTATCGATTTAACGATTTAAGTCCCTGCTTGACGAGTTTTGAAATCGATCAATGAGACATCCTCTAGCTCGCTCCTTAAACACATACATTAAAAAAGTAAAGATGAATCTCGACACCAACTATTAAGCGAAAAATATGTTATTAACAACGTATAAACGAATTATGATCGTATTACAATCATTTTTATTTAAAGATTACGCAATTTTGAATATACATATGTTGAGAATGTTTTATATAAATTGTGTATGATGGCCAACAAAAGTTCTTTCTAAAACTGGAAAGCAACAGAAACCATAAAGATGATTGGTTATCTTTTAATTTGGTTATGCGTTTATTTAAAAATAGTAATATTTGTATTTGTTATGGCGAACATTCACGTGGAAGTTTCTATTCATGTTAATCAAATTGTCCATCACTTTTAGAGGCCTGGAATTAATCCAACATTCCATACTTTCTTAAATATTCATCTCTGAAAAGTAATATAATTCATAGTTTTTTAATTTTTGTAGACAACAATTTGTTAGAAATTTAGTGTAATCGAGGGTTTCTGGTCACACCCGGTAATGAGTTTAGAGCTACGAAGTGTACACATCCCCCCCCCCCCCATCTGTGTTGGGGAACCAAAAAGACTCGGATTAGTGATAAAGTGAAGTGAAATTCATGTCGTGATGATAGTTCAACGAGCTATTCTTTTTAGTGTGTATGTTCAAGGAACAACTTATTGGGTAGTCATCTCATTTAGAGTTTTACATTGATTGAGTATATACAGGGCAGTTTCAACTGCACGTTCTAACGGTCATGTAACCACCATTATAATCATGGAGAAGTACTACGTATTATGAGATTAATGGACCGATTAATTCTCATAATACCTTTGGCTAGAGTATTTGTCTCTATAAATAATGATTCACAAATGCATGACAAAAAACATTATAAACCTAAAAACTTAGGAAGCAAATGGTTGCTAAATTTACGCCTAAATTAAAAACATACATTTAATCTTATCCTAAAAAGATATATTATGATTGTATAAGTTCTTTTAAAAAATAATTACACAATTACCATTGGTTATCTGCACCAACATAATTTAAGTATAATTGTATGAAATTGGTATTGAGGATTCTTTAAACAAAATGTACAATAATTCTACTCATCAGTCTCTTAGAAACTACCATTTGTCACTTTGGGCATATTGTGACCTAAATAATATTGACATCCAATATAAAAGATTTTGATTACGCATAAAAAGATATATGATGATGTGAAGGAAATTTCGCTTGAAAACGATAGTATCTAAAGTAGAAAAACATGATAAGACCATTCATAAATTAAAGATTTGACTTAGAAACATCTCATGGAAAAAAGTATGAGGACTTTTTTTCATTATTCCAAAAGCATCAAATAAAACACACAACTCATATGCATGCATTAGACTAGCTTAGATTCTCCTTTTATGCATAATTTCCTTTATTATTTGTTAACCTATTTATAAAAGTCTAATAAACTTACAGTAACATCACATTGTAGACAAGAGGTGATCATTATTCTTGTATAGCATAGCAATGTCTGTCGAAACCAACAGTAACTGTAATTTGCAAACATTAATTAGTTGGTATTGTGGTTTTAGCTAGAATAGTACAGTCAAAATTAAGGTATAACTAAAGGCGTAAACGAAACGAGACAACTCGCGAGCTATTCGGCATCGACTCGTAAACTACTCAAAATCGACTCGATTTAAACAAGCCGAGCTCGAGTTCGAGCTCCAAAATACTCGGCTCGAGTTTTGATTATATTACACATTTACCTTTTTATATATAAATTTTTACTTAAGTTTCATAATAATCAAGTCGAGTCGAGCTTGATATGCCCAGTATTCATCGAGTTCAAGTCTTAAATGTGAGAATATCAAGCTCGGAAACCTTATGCTCGTGATTATCGAAACTCTGAGTTCGAGTTTCAAGCTTGAATTTTAGTATTCGAGTTAAGCTCGAACTTGACTGTACTTGCCTTGACTCGGCGCGTTTACACCCTAGGTATAACAAAGTTAGTTTATGATTTGCATACTACTTTTAGTAGCTTTAGAAAGAAAAAAAAGGTTTAAACGTTAATCGCTTGTTGTCAAACAAACAGAGTTTTCATTAGTATCGTGTGAAACATAGATACACTTAATATCTGGAAAAGTAACTTAATGTGTACGAAGTTAAATGTCTATATTAATCGTGATTTTCCGTATTGACATGATGTTGGATTAAACTGCAAAAGAAACGAGGATCTAAAATCTTTGTTATTTGGATATTACAATTGTTAATGAATTAGATGTTCCTAATCAAATGACATAAGATAATTATATCAAAGTGACAGTGAGGGTAAACTTTTAGCCCATCGTTTCATGTCCCCAAGATAGGACCCAATTGTAGCGAACATCCGCTTGGCCACTAACCTCCAAAAGCATGGTCAACTACACTAGCTAAGTACAATAATTAGGTTAAATAATACTGATAATATGAATCATACGTCATGTTTAACTCTTGTTAATGTTTGAATTAATGTTAAGTAACTTAACTCATACAAACTTTTGAGTCGAACACTATTCGATTTTGTTAAATTATCAGAAAACACCAAATTAATGTTGAGTAAGATTAGATTATTGATAGCCAAATTGGCCAATAGTCTTGGCCACACAGATATTGAAAATTGAAGAAGATTTAGGGTTAATAAGGAGACCCTAATATCGCGTTTATTACTGGTACATCATTGTAGCTCTTTACAACCAACTTCACTAACAACTTAGCGCAATAAGACAACAGCCTTTACCACCAAACGAGAAAAACATACTTCACAAAAACCATTTAATAAAAACAAACATACACAACAAACGTCCAAGACTCGGTCACCCAGATGACTGAGTTCCCTTTTATTTGACCGAAGACGCGTTTTGCATGGGTGAGTGTAGTAAGGTAGCACACATGTTTTATAGGGTGTGATGTTAATCTTGTATATCTTGTTTGAATCGTGTAAGGTCATTTTCCGTATAAAGTATTTCGACCTTATTATTGTCTGAGTATCACAAAATCCTTATCGTGATAATTTAAGAAGAAACATTTTGTTTCTAAGCACAAAAAAACAAAGCAATATAGAGAGAATCGTGTTTTTCGTATTGTTAAAATGAGACCAATGTTATATACTGTAATTAATAAAAAGAAACATATGACTGTTAATAGCAATTAACAAGCAAATGAACCCGTGCGTTGCGGCGGGGCTAATTTTTTCTCGAATAATTTTTTTTACGTTTCGGGGTTTTTTTTTTCCGATGCGTTATGCGGGGCTAATTTTTAATATTTTCTTTTTTTTGTATGATTCGGGGAAAAAAAATTTGCGTTGGGACGGACTAATATTTTCTCGAATATTTTCTTTTTTTGGGACGGTTTTGTAAATTTTTTTAAGGGATTTTTTGTGTAAGAAAATCGTAAATAGTTAAAAGTTGAGGGTCCGTTTTTTATTTTTTTTTTACTTTGGGCCAGATTTTAGGCTATTTTTGGGATTTTTTTTTGCTAATTTTTTCCTGGATATTTCTTTTTTTGTACGATTGGGGAATATTTTTTTTGCGTTGGGACGGGTTAATTTTTTCCCGAATATTTTCTTTTTTTGGGACGGTTCGATATCTTTTTATTTGGGCCGATGAATGTAAAAAAGTTTTTATTTCTAGTGACAATATAAACTTGACATATTTTTTGTTAATTTTTTACGGGACTTTTTTGTGTAAGAAAACGTAATTATTAAAAGTTGAGGGACCGTTTTGTATTTTTTTTTACTTTGGGCCAGATTTCGGCTAATTTTGGGATTGTTTTTTTTTTTTTATTTGGGCCTATTTTTTGCGAATTTTTTTAGGCTAATTTGTCGACAAATGTGTTTATTAGTAATAATTTTTTTTATATGTCTTATGTGTTGGGCCTCATGTTTAAAGTGTTGTTTTTTTTTGCTATATGGTTTTTTTTAATATAATGGGTTGTACGTTTGTGACCATATCGATTATTTTAAAGTTATTAGGTATCGAAGATATTTCCGCAGGTATTTTTTTTATCTGAATAAATCAGAACTTTTGTAATATTTTTTTTCCCTCCTACTTTGTCCATACAAATTAAAAAAAAAAAAATAATAAAAAATAAAAATAAAAAAAAAACTAAAATCGGGCTGACCCAAAATGGCAGCCCGTTACTGTAGCTAGGGGCCCACAGTCAAAACGACTGCGTATCAGTCGCCTATTGTGTATATTAGTAATTTCGGTTATAAACCAACAAACACAATTGTTTATTCCAATAGTCACAATGGTTGGAAAAATGAGGGGAAATCGATCACTAATAGACCGTTTGGGTCGGGGCGCTGCCCCTTGACCCTGCAAGGGGGCACAAACCGTTATTCCTTGCATCTTTGTCGTGGTGGAAACATATTAGCTCAATCGAGTGTGCACTCCACACTTTTCTAACTCGCATCCGAGCTTAATAAAAAATCACATCAGTCTCTAGTAAATCGCAATTAACTAAAGTAATCAATGACACTAAAATCAAAATTAAGATATAATATGTTGCAACAAGATACGAAAACAATGTCAGAAGTAATTTCTACACAAGTTTATGTACGTGAAGTTATTGATTGTTTAATACAACAGTAAATGGGTACGTGAAGTATTTTTCGTCCAAATTTGCAACAATGACTACTTATAGTATATATTTATATATATTATTATATATATATATATATATATATATATATATATATATATATATATATATATGCGAGGCTAAGAGAGGTCAAAAACTTGTTAGATCCACTTTGCCGGTAAAAAGATAAATGATATGTCGAATATTTTTACCTCTCTTCAACATAGTAATATCTTCGGATCATATATACTGTAGTTTTTAAATTCAATGTCTTTTAGAAGAGTAAAAGGGTACCAAGAACATGCACATCAAAAGAAGATAAAGCTTATTTAAGAAAACTACTTGACCTTCAAAAGTTTAGCATTTTTAATTTGCACCAATCAACCAATCTAACATGATCAAATCAATAAAAACTGATTATTTAGTAAACACTCTTTATTGGAGTATAATATGCTAAGTATTAACCCGTCTAAAATTATATTAACTTGTGTTATATTTTATCTAAGAGACTTGTTTACACGCGTTTCGCTGCAGGTCGCGGGGTTTTACGTAAAAATTTCTTCGTTACACAAATTTTTATTAAATTTATTTCTGCGGTTATTTAAATCGGTTGATAACTACATGGACTATTTAAATAACTTTTCGTTATAAAAACTGTCACTAAATTTAACTTATGTATTTTGTTTGTAATCGCAAGTGTAGTTACACAAACAATTCCTAAAGTTAACCTAGAAAATGTTTATGTAACCGCAAGTAATGGGAGAGACATATTTTTTTCTTTTTCGTAGCAAATTTAAGGACTTTTTTTGGCAACACATGTAAACCAGAGGAACATGTCTATATTTTTTTTGTTACACAAACGATCTTTAGATTTAACTAACGCACTGTTTTTATAATCAAGAGTAAACAATAAGGACTTTATTTGGAATTTTTGAAAGACTATATTTATAAATGTAGGTGAACATATGGACCAGTGAATAAAGTAACGTATATTGACAATGTCGGGATGTGGTAGTCGGATACGCATGTTATACAACTAAGAAGTACGTGAGCCTATCGGAGGCACATACGTTAAGACACGAAGAGTACGTTTATTAAACATTTAATATATATACATGTTGTATTTATTATTTTATTATTAAAGGTTTAATATGTTTCACGAAACGATTTTAAATAACCGTTAGTTACCATTATGATTTTATAACTAACTTAACGAGTATTTAAATATAAAGAAAGGGACCTTGATGTCGATTTTGAGAAGTACGGGATTGGAAAACAATAACTCGTTGGACAAGTTTTGTTAGCTATAAAAATACCTTGGGTGCCATTCTTCTGCTAATCGAACACACAACAAAACCACAATACAGTTTTATTGTTGCTCTCTAAAAAAAAAAGAGTTTTAATAAAAAAAAAATATTGTTGCTCTCAAAAAAACCCTATAAAAATAAACCGAAGTACCTAATATTAATCCCTAAAACCCATTTTAGGGTTTTACTGCTTAGAAAACGAATCAACGATTCAAACACTAAAAAACAAATAACAACATGCCATCTAGGTCCACCTGGTAGAGTTGTCTCGTATTATCATGATCTAAAGACCAGGGATCGAATCCCATGGTGATCTGTTTTCGTTTTCTCCCTTTTCTGTTTTAAGGAAGATCCATAATCAATACCAACTGCTTACATTCATTCCAGCATAGGACGTGTAGTCCACTGGGTTGGATGTTTGTTTCTGTTCTAACTGACCCAGGTTCGAGTCCTGTGATGGTCAGTTTTTGTGGGTTTTTTTCCTCCTTTTGTGTTTCTTTGTTCGATCCAAACGTATACCACTTAGGTATTTGGATCGGATCTAGAACAAGTATTAAACACAGGTTGTTTTGGTTATCGTGGAGTAATGACTAGCATGGTAGCGTGCTTGTTTGACGTGTTGTGTGAGCAACCGTAGAGGTCGTAATTTAATCACTACAGTGACAATTATCAGCAGCATTGGGATAGATTCAGGCACTTCAGGCTAGAGATCATACTCATGCAGGTGATCGCGAGGAAGCTGGTAGTTCTTGCTAGATTTACATTTTTCATGTTAGATTCATAGCTATCATTTTGTTAGCCGGCTAAGTATTATGGGTTTTATACCCATGCAGATGCACGGCAAATGTCGGAATTTGTATTTTTTCATTTCTTTGTATCAGACATCATGTATGTTTTCAATTAAATGATAAGTTTGTATTATGTCATGTCGATCTCAATTCTGTTATGTGTTGTGATCCCATTCATGTTATATAATCACTGTGATGTGATCTTGTTATACATACGTTGTACCCATGTCATGCTGTGATGTTTATGAAAACTCACGTATTTTTATATTGTTGTGATTTAGAACAATATGCCGCCAAAAAGAACCCTCTCTAGCTAGCAATCGGGCATGCTACAGCCTCTTTGCTATAAAAGGCGGAACTGGCTGTGGGCTAGCTGCGCGGGCTGCAGCCCTAAATGACAGCTACTGCTGTTAGGACAACTGATCGATAGCAAGAGTGTCTGCAACGCTTTCAAATCACGAAATTCTTCTAAAAAATAAAACACTAATGGTCATGGCGACGGTAAGCCACAATTCTTCGTGACAATTAAAACTCGGGAATTGGAGGAATTGTACGCAATTACATAAAATTGATACCCCAAGATGCAGCTTAGAAAAATTGGCAAGACGGAACGCACAATGATATCATGGCCAGTGATAATTATAGACCTCCCGCGTGAGTGTACATACAAGGACTTTCTAAATTTGCAAACCCCTTACCTTTAAGGGTATTGAAGGAGTGGTTGTGTTAGCACAATGGTTTAAAAGGATGGAATCAGTTTTCCACATTAGCAACTGTGCTGTAGAGAACCAAGTTAAGTTCGCTACTTGCACTTTCCTTGGAAATGCGCTAACATGGTGGAACTCCCACATGAAGGCTGTTACACAAGATGTTGCTTATGCTATGGACTGGAAGACACTAAAGAAGATGATGACGGACAAATACTGCCCAAGGGGTGAAATCAAGAAGTTGGAGATTGAGCTCTGGAACCTAAAAGTAAAAGGTACTGATGTCGCGAGTTACACTCTGCGTTTCCAAGAGCTTGCATTGATGTGTGGAAAGATGTTCCATGAGGAATCGGAAGAAGTTGAGAAATATGTTGGTGGACTTCCTGATATGATTCGAGGAAATGTAATGTCATATCAACCCAAGACAATGGAGAAAGCAATTGAGTTTGCTAATGATCAGATGGATCAAAAAGTCCTTACTATTTCTGAAAGGCAAGCTGAACAGAAGAGAAAGATGGAGTTTAATGCTGGGAACAATCAGGGGTACCAACGACAAAACAAGAGGCAGAACACTGGGCGAGCTTACGCTACTGGGCCTGGTGAGAAGAGGGAGTACACGGGATCACTGCCCTTTTGTACCAAATGCAACTATCACCACAAAGGGCCATGCGATCCCAAGTGTAACAAGTGCAAGAAGATCGGCCATCTGGCTCGTGACTGTAGGAATTCTGGTCCCAATGGTAATAATAACAACCGTGGGAACTCCGGAACAACTCAAAATGCTGGCACTTGCTATGAGTGTGGTGTTCAGGGGCATTTCAAGAGAGATTGCCGCTAAGTTTTATGTATTTTTTGGAAAAAAGAATGAAATACCGCGGTAAACACAACGTGAGAACGACAATGCACCAACCAAGGTTTATGTGGTGGGCAATGCGGGAACAAACCCAGACTCCAACGTCGTTACGGGTACGTTCCTTTTAAACAACCGATATGCTTCTATCTTATTTGATACGGGTGTCGATAGAAGTTTTATATCTACTACATTTAGTTCCCTAATTGATATCACACCAACTACATTAGACCATTATTATAATGTTGAACTAGCCGACGGGAAAATAATTGGGATAAACACTATCTTACGGGGTTGTACATTAAACTTCTTAGACCATCCATTCAACATCAACTTAATGCCCGTAGAACTTGGTAGCTTCGACGTCATAATCGGTATGGACTGGTTGTCAAAGTACTATGCTCTCATTGATTATGCCGAGAAGATAGTTCGTATTCCCTGGGGAAATAAAACCTTAATTGTTCATGGTGACGGGAGTAATCAGGGAAACGGGACTAGTTTGAACATCATTTCGTGCACCAAAACTCATAAATATTTGTTGAAAGGACATAATGTCTTTTTGGCACATGTTACTACGAAGGAGGTTGAAGACAAGTCAGGGAAGAAGCAACTTGAGGACTTACCAATCGTTCGAGATTTTCCTGAAGTATTTCCTGAAGATTTGCCAGGTCTTCCACCGACTCGACAAGTGAAATTTCAAATCGATTTGAAGCCTGGTGCTGCACCTATAGCACGAGCACCCTATCAATTAGCTCCTTCTGAAATGAAAGAGTTGTCGGAACAACTACAAGGGCTTTATAAGACCCAGTTCCTCACCTTGGGGAGCTCCGGTCTTGTTTGTCAAAAAGAAGGACGGATCATTACCGGATGGATGCTCCCGACTACCCGGCAATTGAATAAGCTGGCTGTGAAGAATCGTTAACCTCCACCACCAAGGATTGATGATTTTGTTTGATCAACTACAAGGAACCAGTTTGTTTATGATCGAAGATAACTTGCGAACGGGATATCAACACTTAAAGTACGAGAATATAGGATATTCCGAAGACGGGATTTATGACTCTTATGGGCATTAACGAAGTTCCAAGTGATGCCATTTGGTTTGACAAGCACCTGCAATATTCATGACCTCATGAACCGAGTATTCATAACCATACTTGATAATTTTGTAATTGTCTTATCGATGATATACTAATTTATTCAAATAATAAGAAGGAACATAGAAAACATTTTTAAGGCAATTTTAGAATTGCTTAAGAACAGGAGGAGTTGTACGCTAAATTTTCTAAAGGTGAATTTTGGATTCCTAAGGTACAATTTCCAATGCCATCGTGATTATACAGTCAAGGCATACACGTAAACCCGTCCAGAGATCGAAATCCATAAAAGATTGGGCATCTCCTAAGACTCCAACAAGAATTCTCAATTTTTAGGTCTTGCCGGTTACTACCGAAGATTCATTGAAGGATTCTCGAAAATCGCTAAGCCAATGACCAAACTCACTCAGAAGAAAGTCGCCTTTGAATGGGGTGACAAGCAAGAAGCAGCTTTTTAAATATTTGAAGCAGTAAAGATTAGTGTAGCACACCCATCTTAGCTTCTCCCTCAAGGAGCTGAGAACTTTATTGTTTATTGCGATCGTCACATAAAGAATTGTGGTGCGAGACTTGATGGCAAATGAAAGGTGATTGCTTATCACACGACAGCTGAAATTCATGAGAAAAATTATACTACCCATGATTTGGAACTTGGTGCAGTGGTGTTTGCTCTAATAATTTGGAGGCACTACTTGTATGAAACCAAGTGTACAGTGTTCCAACGATCATAAAGTCCTACAACACATAACTTGACCAAAAAGAGTTAATATGAGGCAACGATTCGTTGTTAAAGTTGCTCAGTGATTATGAAAAAAAATTGTTAGAATCCTATATATCACCCCGGGAAAGCAAATGTTGTGCTAGACTAGCTAATGAGCAGGAAAAAGTGAATTAAAACCGTTAAAAGTATGAGCCTATTGATTTGAATATTGGTTTTGGAATCTTCCCCAAACAAAAATCTTGAAATGCTCAGACCGAAGCACATAAACTAGAGAATCTCAAGAACGAAGATGTAGGTGGTATGATCAGGAAGGATATAACCGAAGGACAATTGGAAGCCCCGTGCAAGACTGAACCTTATGCATAAAACTCAAATGAGTTTGGTTGCCATGGTTATGGTGACATTTGAGGCTGTGATCAAGCACGAGTCTCACAAACAAAATATCTCCATCATCCGGGTTCCTGACAAGATGATTACCAGACATAGAACTATAACAGGTGGCCCAATATGAAGGCCGACATCGCCACCTATGTTAGCAAGTGTTTGACGTGTGCTAAAGTCAAAGCTGAACACCAAAGGCCATCGGGTTTGTTAGTACAACCCGAGATACCCCAATGGAAGTGGATAATATCACTATGGATTTTGTCACAAAGCTTCCTAAGTTGTCACAAGGCCATGACAATATTTGGGTGATTGTTGACCGACACGCGCTGACTTTTAAATTAACTTCACTATTTCAGGTCATTTTACGACTCCTATTATTCTTCACTATTTATTTTAGTCCGATACGCGATGACTTTTAAATTAACTTTTAAGCTAAATCGTGTAGACCAGAGATAATCATTTAACGTAAACAGTCACAAAATAAATTAAGGGTTACGTCAAGCAAGTGTTATGAAATTATTAGAAAGGTAATTATTGACTTTGCGCGTTTTATTTTTTTATTGGTCCCGTAAAAGGGTTACGTTTCACAATAAAGTACGTTTAGACACACCTCGGAAATACCTAGACTTACCTAGACTCAAACTAATACCCACTTTTAATCCTTAAACACAAAAATTATTCAATTAATGTGTTAATAACCCATTATGGCCGAATATGGGTAGACAAAAACCTTAATACAATGGATACTTACACAAATCTTGTACAACATCCTTTTAATTAAGTTTTGTACCATGATAATCTTAATAAGATTTCAAACCCTTTTTTCCCTCTAAAAGCTTTACACAACCCACCCCCCTAAACCAACTATAAAATCTTCTAAGACGTATACTAAGTACATGTAACAACAAAGGTTAATCACAACTTTCCTTAATGCCTCCTAAACAAATAAAATACACATTGTGTAATATACCACGTTTGGATCCTTCCTCTCATGGATACCCCACGGCCAACATACCATGCACACAAAAACAAAAAAACACCATAAGATTTTCAAAGTCTCAGTATCATATACCATGATCTTTGTAATTAAAGCTGTTTACTAAAGTATTTTTTAATCAAAACCATGTGAGGTTAACAAAATCTAACCAAAACCACCACTTAGGGCACGGTTTGGTTTAGATAGGGACTAGAGAAAGTTAACCAAGCTTAGGCCTATATAAGCATACCTCTAGCAAAAATTAACATTTCTTACAACTCTTAAAACACACAAACACTCTCTCAAGCAAACCACATTTATTTTTCTTTCCTTGTTTCGGGTATCATCACAGCCGAGAACAAACACCCTCATAGACTCAACACCACTCTTAATCAAACCACTTAGGTTAGCTTCTAGTAATCAAGGAATCTAGGGTTGATCGTATAAGGGTTTAGAAGGCAAGAAAGTTACGAGTATAAGCAAGGAAGTGGGTTAATTATTCGGGTTTGAGCACAACCTTCACGACACCAACAAGACGCTAGGACTCTTTGTAAGCCCTTTGGTCTATGTTTTTCTTGTCTAACTTACGTTCGTATATGTATAAAACGTATATAATATGTGATTTCAAGCTAGACATGGGTCGTTCCTAGCATGGTACAACTCATGTATTCGTGTAGTGCTAAGTACAACATGTATGACTTGTATGGTGAATTAGAAGCCATACGGCAAGTAACAAGAAACTTATGTATAAACTTGGACGTTTAAACTTAACATGCATACGTAAAATATAAGCCGAGGGCTTGGTAAAATGTTTTAGAAACGTTTTAGAAAGAAAACATGTATATGTCACGTATAATAAATACTTAACAAACTCGTTTTGCTCATAAAGGGAATGTACACTATGATATATACGAATTAGGGTTACTAAGAACTTATTAGATCGAGTTTAGAACGTGTTGCATGAGTAACCAAGACCTTAGAAGGATTATGAGCTCATACAAGCTTGTAGAAGCATGATGAGCCACGTGTTGGACACAAGACTCATCTAAGACGGGTGTGGAGCACGTTAGTATGCTAAACATGATTAAGTAATGCTTAACGAGTGCTTAACATGCTAGAAAAAAGGTTAAAAACCCTAAAACCACTACTAATCTTAATGGAGCACTTTCGGACCATATGTGCTCTGACATCCCACTATTGTGGGCATACAGCCCAACAGGCCGTAACAGTAGGGTCCACAGCTTATTAATAAGCTCCTTGAGCTTATTAAGGAGTTGATACACTTGTGGGACTTATAAGGGCCTTAATATGTATTAGAAACCAAATCGGACCTTTAATGGGCTTGACCACCCATTACCAGGCCAGAAAGGACAATATGTCCACGAATAAGCTTGGACCAGCTTATATTTGTGAGGCTTGATGCATTTATTTGAGCATTGTTTTAGACTTAGATAAATTATTGGACCTCTTAAAAATAAGCCCACACCCTCGAAACCCTTACCGGTTTCTTAATGGGCCTAAAAGCTCATTATCGTAGCTTATTGGCTTATGGGAAAAGCCAATATTATGAAACAGCTTATCCAAGGTTTGCAACACTTATTTGAAACTATAAATATAAACCATATTGGTCGGAAAGACTCCTTAATGGGACCCAAAACCGTCAACATACGGGTTGAGTTATTGGGCTAACAAGTCCAATAAGCTCAAATAAGCTTATCCGAGCTTATTAACCAACTCATCAGCTTCATTAAACTTAAATGAGCTTAATAAGAGTTTTTGTACTTATGAAATCTATAATGGACCTTTAAATTGCTTAATGGGCCTTAACAAACCCAAAAAGCCCAATAAGCTTAAATAAGCTCGTCCGAGCTTATTTATAAGTGGATACAACTTATACAGCTTATTGGGAGCTACTTAAACTTTTTGTCACTTTTTAGATCCTTATTTTTGGACAGAATAAAAAGTAAACTATTTGCAAGTAGGGAGGACTAGGAGAGTGTAAATATAAGAAACTTGAGGATGTTATGATTAAATATGTCAAATTTTACAAAGTATACGGACAGTTTTTGCCAATAATGAAAACCTAAGGGTATTATATATAACTAAGTGATTTAAATGAACATGTATGATATCGGACTAGTCTTGATACAATACGGATACTTATACACCAAAAGACACGCGAATAATAAATAAGTATATTTATTATTAATACTTAAATACCGCGTATACTTCAAAGTATATAGTCGTACATCTTTCCAAGAGAAAACGAGGAAAACGAATACAATAAACGTGTACACCACCACACAAGTGATAACAGTATATAAAAACTACCAAATTATTGTATTTTATACAAGAGTCGTTAGCCTAAACTAGTAGACTAAGACTTGACCGTTATTTACTTAAGGTTATTTGAGGTGTGATTCATTTGTCCACACTTTGGAGTATATTTACCTCATTCACTGAGGATATCTACTATGTGAGTTCAAGCCTCATGTTTTTAACCAATCAATGATTTACAACTTATTGGGGTGAGAAAACATGCATTGTTTTAACAAATTGACGCAAGTTTATAATTTATCATGATTACGAATTTGCCTAAGTAGCGTAACCCACTATGTCCCATATCATGAACTGTCAATTACTTTGTGTGAGCGCGAATGTTATAAATAGATCTATTTGGGGTTGACATCCCCATCCTGGTGAGTAGCTCTTACTGGTGTCAAGGAGTGAACCAACGAATGTATACCGTGTCGGATTCAGATGTCGCGGGTTAGGACATCATCACACGGGCATTGGTAAAAGCAATATATATATTGTAATTCATACGTGTCACTTCGGTGTCATGAGCTTAGGGAAACGTAATTACGCTTTGTGATGTTTGCATCTGTTGCATTATCATACACTTGGAAATCATGCGGTCCTACATTATATTTACATAAACCTATGAATTCACCAACTTTATGTTGACGTTTTAAAGCATGTTTTCTCAGGTCAATGAGGCACGAGGTGCTAAGAGATACATTGGGATACTCTTTGGGGGAGTCATTCATAAATGATTTCGGAGTCATTACATCTTGGGATTTTTGTTATGATCTAAAATCTTTGTTATCGAATGTTGAACAATTTAAGCCGTTGCGCTTTGTATTAAATAATTTCAATAAATTCAATGTATCGTATTTTAAACCACTCTTTTAGAGGTCGTTCTCATATATTGTGCTATTGATCTATGAAGTAACGCTCCCGGATTCATTATTTCGTTGCGACCTAATTTGGGCGTGTTACACACATGTTATAATAACAACTAAGAGTACACGACATATAGGGGCCCACACTTAAGACATGAAGAGTAACGTTTATAAAACAATTTAAATATATAATACATGTTTTATCTATTATTAAAGGATTAATATGGTGTTTCACGAAATGATTTTAAATAACCGTTAGTCACCGTTATGATTTTATAACTAACTTAACGAGTATTTAAATATAAAGATAAAGACATTGATGTCATTTTGAGAAGTGCGGGATTGGAAAACAAGAACTTGTTGGACAAGTTTTGTTAGCTATAAAAATACCTTGGGTGCCATTCTTCTGCTAATCGAACACACAACAAAACCATAATACAGTTTTATTGTCGCTCTCTAAAAAACCCTAACCGAACCTAATATAATCCCTAAAACCCTTTTAGGGTTTCGGCTTAGAAACGAATCAACTCTATACAAATAACAAACATGGACATCTAGTCCACTGGTAGAGTTGCTCGTATTATGTTCTTAAAGACCAGGGATCGAATCCCATGGTGATCTGTTTTGGTTTTCTCCTTTTTCTGTTTTAAGGAAGATCCATAATCAATACCAACTGCTTACATTCATTCCAGCATAGGACGTGTAGTCCACTGGTTGGGATGTTTGTTTCTGTTCTAACTGACCCAGGTTCGAGTCCTGTGATGGTCAGTTTTTGTGGGTTTTTTTCCTCCTTTTGTGTTTCTTTGTTCGATCCAAACGTATACCACTTAGGTATTTGGATCGGATCTAGAACAAGTATTAAACACAGGTTGTTTTGGTTATCGTGGGGTAATGACTAGCATGGTAGCGTGCTTGTTTGACGTGTTGTGTGAGCAACCGTAGAGGTCGTAATTTAATCACTAAAGATTTCAAGATCAAGATTCTCGTTTATTGACTTTTGTCATTAAACATAAAGGTTAGTATTACTTACTTTATTTGTGTGTTAATTTTTAATATCAAACTAGATCCATCTGCTACGTACTCGTAGTTAATTGGTTAACTAGTTTATAAAATCCCAACAGTGGTATCAGAGAAACAAATAAACCCGTTTGATCCTTGTTAAAGTGCTTATAACATCTTAAGTCATTTTACAAAAAACGTTTCATCGTCTTAGAGCACAAGGTGTGGTAACACCATTAACACCGACACATCAACGCCACATCAGCTTTAACACAATAACACCAACACCTAAAATACCCATTTAACCATAACACCACTTTTTGGGACCCACCAATTTTTTTTTCTTCCAATTTTTAAAACAAACTAAATTTATTTCATTAAATTAAAAATACAAATTACAATCCTAAAAACAAAAAAAACATACGAAATTAAAAAAAACATACGAAAATTAAAAAATAATTTGTTTTTTAATTCGGGTATCTAGCCTTTACATAGATTTTAAAAGGAAATTAAAATTTTTAAAATTGCAAAACAGCCGTTTTTTTTTTAATAAAAATACACCATCCAAGCGCGCGTTTGGTGGCTGGTGACGGATGAGTCCCAACTGCGTTTGCCAACGTTGGGTGGCGGTGTGGTAACGCCACCAACGCGGCTGCCACATAGGCATAACGCCGATGGTGGCGTTACTATACCCAAGGCTCTTACTAATAGATATTGTAGTGATGATTAGTATAGTGAGTTCTTTATAATGCTAAGAATATTGGCAAATAAGATCCGCATCCATCCGTTAGTGTGACCACTATCTATCACCGGTCACCGAGAGAGGGATGCATTGTTGATCCCGACGAACACCGATCACGAACAAAAAACTCATCACTGTGTATACTCTAAGTGATGTCATGTCGAGGAATAACCTAACGTTTATCTATTTTGACATAGTACCATATTAAATTTTTTTTGTTATCTGGGTTTTTAGTCACATTGCGAGACTTACAACCATAAAGAACGAAGCTACCTTTTGGATATTTCGGAAGAGTTGGCAGTAGATGAACAGATCTGTGGCCACTCCCAAATGACACACTTAGGCGATTATGAAACATTAGACCTCTTGTTTACTAGTGTTTTCGAAACTTGCATAATTGCATAGACCCGGCCACACATTTTAGTATTTTACCGCCATCACCTCGTCAAGCTTTTCTTCTAAACTATGAATCAGTCTCGTCCAACTATCATCCCGGTCTATCGAACACTACTTTTTAGCTAAACTGTAGTAGTCGTATAATTTACTCCATGTGAGGTGACAATGTAGAGACCATGCAATGTGGGAGACAAATTCATGCACTAAAAAGATTAAAAAGGAAAATGGATAAACGAAACATAGTGGCAAATGGTGTGGTCTTTGGATGTCAAAAGGGCCTATTGTCTATTACAGTTGGTCGTACAAACATGTCTAAAAGTTACATGGGTCCATATGCACTTAACTATTTATTATTTGTCAAGACATAGATAGTGTTTTGCAAACTCATGACGTCAATAGTTACAACTTACAACCTCTTTTTTAATGACTTGGTGGTATGTAGGGTTTATACTCCACTAGAAATCACACTAAGTAGTCAAAGAGATATGTGCCAGTAGCACAACGTCACAGCGTATCCTATTTGTTTAATGTAGCGTATATTAACCATAATCAAGTACCGCGTTTTGTTTGTTTTTGAACAAGCAAGTAGAAAAATGTATTTTAAATAGTCATTAGATTCGGATACAAGAGTCGAAGGGGTGTTTCTTTTTTCCACTAATGCCTCTTATTAGGTGAGTGGTGGGCCCAAACACTTTAATTCATCTTATTTCATACACACAACAAAACCTTACTCCCCCATTAAGTAGGCTAAATAATGAAAACTAACAAAAACCACATATATTTATATAAAAAAGAGTAACTGCAAAAAACTTCCAACCATGTGGTTTGTAGTTTGTGGCACTAACATCCTAGCCGAATACTAAATGAGCAACTAATCCACCCCGAAGTAGTATAAAGTTCAGCTAAACACCCAAGAAGGGATGATTTTTTGCAAAACTTTTTGTTAAACTTTTTAACTTTTTGCAAAAATCATCCCCAATAAGAATGATTTTTGCCGAACATTTGCCACTCAAGGATGATTAGTGCCAATAGTATCGGCTAGGGATGATTAGTGCCACAAACTACAAACCACATGGATGATTTTTGCAATTTACTCTATAAAAAAAGAAACAAGCCCTAAGGACGTTCGCGGAAGGATCTCTCTAAAAGGACACAATAAAGAAATAAACATATGTATGCCAAAATAAAGAAAGGCGGCGACTTGCCGAGCAAGGGCACCATTCTCAAGTCATGGAGCACGAATGGCGAGGCATAAAGCAAGTCAAATGGCATGACTTTAAGGCAAGCATCTTATAACCCATCGGTTAATAGAATGTGCCGCACCTTGTGACCTCCAGAACACGACAAACTTGCTCACCTATAAATACAAGCGCATTAACTCTGTCAAGGGGTAAGATCTCTACGCACAGAACACACACTATCATGCTTTCTATTTCTAAATTTCTTACTCTCACACCCGAGGCTTATCGTGGGACCCCTTCCGATAGTGAGACTAAGAGCAAAGAATGTAATAACGAAATGGCTCGTTGGTTTCCTAGGTGGCATCCAAGTTAAGCCAAGTTACGGCATCGCAAGTTAAGTTAGTTGATGCAAGTTGGATGGCTCATTAGTTAACCAACGAGTCGTTGGTTGTGTGTTTATTCTTTTTTTATATATGTTTTTGTGGTGGGCTTTTATTTTAAGGAAAATGATATTCTAATGTTCAAAATGAATATGATGGGTTATGTTGGGGTTGTTGTGAGTGAGAAAGAAAAAGTGGGTCATCATTATAAGAAGTTTATATTATTTTAAATCAAAGTTCTAATCACAACATCTTCAATATGATCTATCATGTTCATTTTGAACATTAGATGATCTTTTTACTTATTAGAAAATTAGGTATGGTGAGTCATAAAAGTGTAAGTTTTTTTTTTGAACGGCGAATTTTATTAAAAGAAAACACTAGCAAGAAGCTAGAATATTACAAGGACACAAGGTGAGGATTTTTTA
>BQNB010067946.1:0-19363 GCA_026074375.1 Tanacetum coccineum | reverse complement strand
GCACATAGATAACTTAGCTTTTAATTTACTTAGCGTCAGTCACATTTGTGACAATAAGTGTAGATTATTTTTAACTGAAAATCATAGTGAACTAATTAAAGACAAAAAGGTCATGTCTGTCTAGGCATATTGTTTTAGTATCCAGAAAAGTGTGTTCTCAATGAGAGTCGACTAAAACAAAACGTGTGTGTGTACACGTTTAGTTAGTTAGCATAGTTAGATAGTTAGTAGATGTGTTATAGACATCTATGTATTATTTAGTTTAGTCTCAAGGATTATTTGATCTTGGGGATATAATGAATAAAGAAAACCTTGAAGTAACTCTGATTTCTGTTTTATTATTCCGTTGTGCAAGTTTATTAATCATTATTATTCCGATTAAAAAAAATCTCTTGATATTTTGGATATCAATTGATTCAAATATGTTTAAAAATAGGTTGGGGAGAAAAATGTTCCGATTATTAAGAAGCCGTATTAGGAACATTTTAATGCTCCCACTCAATTTATAAGGGTATTATATATATAGTGTTGAGTACGTTAATTTGAGAAACTCTAAATTTATTGAAAAGTTTTAGAAAATTCATACTCAAACACTATTTATACTTACCTATTATTATAAGTCTATACAACATATTCACATTATTCACAAGATAAGATTTTGAGATTGGACCTGACGATCATATGGTACGCATCATCAGTTTGTAGTCCATCTCGAATTCCCGAGCACCAACCAATCGCTTCAGATTTCTAATGATTCGCCTTTCAAGCATCTGCTTATCAATCAACTCGACCATAAGCTCTGATCTCTTTTTATCTATGGCCATCCACTTTATCCTTGACATCTCGTCGTTGTATCCCAAACAAAAATTGAGTATTATGTGATGAAGCACATCTTGAACTTTTTTAAGTGTCCCGTCCGAGAACTTGTATAACTCATCAGCCCGCATCACTCATTTCTGTTTGGTCAAGTCTTTATAGATTACCCCTGGTGGTTTGTATGATGGAGTGTAGAGTTCTTTGAATTCTATTTCTAGAAAGGCCTGTTGAGGTGTAGTGATGTTAAGTTTCTTTTAGTAACTCTCTATACCTAGCTGAAGATCCTCGACTCGACGTTTGATGACAAGACTTCTTGTGAACATACGAAGAGCCACAATAAAGTCAACAATGTCACTATTGTTGAGATTGAATAGCTTATGTTTAACAACAAGAATCAGCATGTCCTCATTCTCATTCAAGTGTAGATCCACGAAGTCACCTTCTTTAAACTTGTATAGCTGTCGATCAGCTCTTGTCACCACAACTTCTTCCAAGTGACCATATCCATGTAGTTTCTTGACACTAACACTCTTCACACCAAGAATTTTCTGAGTAGAATAGACTTTATGCTTGGAAAACTTGTTTAGCTGAGATCTATGCCAAAGCTTACACCTTTCACCCTAGTGCTTGATCCCTTTCAATGCATCTTTGTCATACCCCACTTTGGTAGGACTCTAAAGCATAAGAACCATGTCTTTAATTCCCACAATCTCATACCGAGCTGCTTTTGTCTTTGTGATTGACGTAGTGTACGTTCTCTTTGAATCAGAAGATTTCAGATACTCTAGATCATTGTTGAAGAAGTAATCAACAGCAATGGTTAGATGGCCTGGGTGACCTTGCAGAGGAAGATGTTGGGACAGGTCAAAGGGGTAACGATCTCCTTCAGGATTATTCCAATCAAGTTTGTCTGTTAATGCATTAAAACACTCTTGGAAGTTGTACTCAAGTTTGATGCTGCTAGAGCATGTGCCTTTTAGCAGATTATAAGCAGGTCCTAACAAGAGATCTTGAGTGAGATTGTCAATCTTGAGTCGATTCAACACATACTTGGAGAAGTCAATAAGAGTGGCCATTAGATCGTTGAATGTGAGAGGATCCTTTGTAGTAGAGACCATTTGGTTAAACCAAGGCTGTTCAGGTTGACCAAGTACAACTTGATGCTTGTTCCATTCCGGATCAGGAGTAGGAGGCCTTAGAGGTTGCTTGTACCATTATGAGTTTAAAGACTTGTTTGTCTTGTTGTTAATCATCATCACGAACCACATCTTCACCCGTAGTGTTGACTGCATCATCCATTACTACCTTAGGAATTGGTTCTTCAACTGGTTCCTTTGTAGATGTAGACTTACCAGTTTTAGAACCTTTTGATAGAGCTTTACCTTTAGGGGTTTCCTTGGTGGTAGATGGTTTCTTGGAAGACTCTAACTCTTTGGTTCTTCGCCTCTTTGTCTTTATACCCTGGTTTAGTCTAGCTGGAGGGTCATCATCATCATCATCATGCTTTCTTTTATGGTCTTTAACTGTGTCAGCACCTCCCTTATCCATGGCATTTCCATCCTTTATCAAATGTTCCATGAGTGCATGGTACAATGCGTGATTAGCAGGATTTCTGTTAAAAGACTTGTTTTCGTACATGGTTTGGTAGAGAGCGCTTTTTTGATCATACTCTTTAAGTGCCGCCTTATCAGTTGACTTAATGGTATACTTTGACATCTTTTGCTTCTCATCTTGTTCCCTCTTGATCTTTATAATCTCTGAAGCACTCTTCTCGGATCCTTGTTTAAGATTAACTGTTGGAGTCTGGATCTTGCTTGACTCAGGAGCTGGCTTTATAGAGTGTGTCTTGATTAAGTTTGCAGAGTGTTTCTGTAGAGTCTTTTGAAGAGCATCACTAAGTTTGGATCCAAGATATTCATCAACAACATTTGGAACTTGGGACTTGAGAGTAGCAAGAGCTTTAGCAGAGATATCATATTTCTTTAGCCCAGACACACCCTTTTCCAATTTTGAAACTCTTAGCTGAACTGCGGGGAGTGCATCGGATTCAGGGACAGCAGTGGTGATGGTAGGAGATTCGGTTGTGATTGGTGGTGTGGGGATTGGTGTTGTTGTTTGGTGTGGTACAGGTGGTATGGTGGAGACAAATGGAGGATATAGGGTTGTTATAGGTGATACTGAAGGAGTTTCTTGTACTTGTGTGAGGACTGAGGGCTTAGAAATCATAGACGATGGTACTCTAAGTACGGATGGAGATTGGATATAAGGAGCTTTAGATTGGATTTTAATATCCAATAAAGAGTTAATCTCAGCATCTGTGGTGTCCTTAACAGTACTAACTAAAGAGTTATTTGATAAAAGTTTAAGAAATTGATCACCAAAACCTAAAGATACCGATAAGCTGGAGCTTGTTGGAGGAAGTTTAGCTTTCTTGGCATCATCCTTTACTTTTTCAGTCTTTCTAGCATCCATCTTTGCTGCATCAGTATTTTCTTCATCATCGTTCCCAGATTCTTCAACTTCAGCATTTGTCATCTCTTCATCCTCATCGTCATTAAGTTGTTCAACACCGTGTACAAACTCGTTATTAGTTTCTTCATCATCAGTCATTTCAAGATCGATACTTTTATCGTTACCAGTATCATCTTTCTCTTCATCTCCATCCGAATCTATCCAGTTAACTTATTTATCATCACCTTGATGTTCTTCTGAGTATTCACTCTCTTGTTCATATCCCTACTCAAGAATAACCTTTTTTGTAGATGTAACCTTTTCCTTATCAGGAACCCCTAGTTTAGTACCAGTTCCTTCACTTGAGGTAGCAGGGACGACTATGGACTCATCTGGAACCCCTGGTGAAACACCAGTTCTTTCATTTGAGCCTCCAGTGCCTGGCTGTCTCCTGCTGATTTTCTTGCTGTCTTTGATAGCTTGCATAATATCTGCAACTTCTTATTCTTCAAAAGTTAAATATTGAACACCCTTGAGTTTAAACTATAAAGTGGCTGGTTTTGGCTTTAGAGCACTTAGAGTGTCTTGAATGACTACATCCCTTGTACTTCTACTACGAGTCTTTTTCTTAGCAGGTTCAGGTTCAGACTCTTCAGATACATCAATTGTTTCCTCAGAGACATCAGCTGTCTTTTTTCCTTGTGAACCTTTGCCTCTGCTCTTTGTGGGGGGAATCTGACCAGTGGAATACTTAATGAACATCTGGTAAGACTCTGACTGCTTGATTACATTATTCATCATCATATCAGGATTAGGTAGTATATAGTCCTGATAGACTTCTCTAATTCTAACAAACTTTAGTCTGCTTACGATACCATCATCCTTGATTGTATGATAGTGTTGATAGTTGAGGTTGGAGAGAGACTTGTGTTGTGAGAGGAAGTGATTGATGATGACTCTGGTGAATCGGAGGAATGGCATATTTTCACGTCTTGATTTTCACTCCTTGTTGTGATCAATCTGGAAAGCAAAGTCTTCCCAAATCTGCTCAGGATAGTCCACATTTTCTCTGTAGAACATGCCTCACATTATGTCAATTCTGGATTTTCTAAGTCTGTCATTTCTCGCAGTCTTCCTAGAGAGACAATTGTTGATAATTGTTGCTAGAGTTCTCCATGGCTGACTCATGTGATCCACACACATGTTGGTATACTTGTGTAGTAGACCTTTGTAGCCAAGGTTAATGAGGAAGGTGAGGGTAGCATCATCATCTTGTACCTCAGTGAATTCTTCACCTTTAACTCTTGGATAGATATCCAGAATCTTTCAAAAGACTTCAGCATCGACTCTGCACTTCTTGTTGGCCAAAAGGAATTCATAAGAATTTGTTCCTTAGACCTTCTTAATCGTGTACCACAACTGCTGCATGAATATTTTAGGGACTTCTGTAGAGATAGTGAATGCCTTAAAGCACGTGGAGTTTTTGATCACATCAATGATGACTTGAAATGTCTCTTCCTTCTGTTACATAGTGGTTTCTAGTCTCAGATTGGTAGATCTAATCTTGACTCTTTCAGCAGATGGAACCTGATAACGTCCAAATTATACATATTTCTATGGCGTTATTTATGTATATTTGATCATTTCTCATGAACTTTTGGTACTTATTTAGCTTGAATTTCTTATAGATTCACTTGAAGACACTACAGGCCCAAGCTCAAGAATCTATACACTTTGGGAGGCGAATACAAGAAAAGAAAGATTTCTAGCTAAAGTTCATGAAGTCCGCCGTACTTATAATATTGTGCGCCGCACTTTCCTTTGAAGCCAAAACCGCCGCACTTTCTCCCAAAGTCTGAAGAATTAAAGTCTAATAAATGCTATCGCATTAACTCCTCAAAACCGCCGCACTTATTTGTAAGTGCGCCGCACTTCCAGTAAAAGCCATTAAATGCTATCGCATTAACACCCAAAGTCCGCCGCACTTTTTCCTAAGTGCGCCGCACTTTGTACCCAAACTTGCCTATAAATTGAGGACGAATTTTCATCCTCAAAGCACTCATTCCTCACTATCCATCTCATTCTACAAACCATCTCACACACATACTTCCCTTTCACCAAGAAACACCTCTATCTTTGAAGGAAAAGATCTAACGATCAAGAACGAAGACGATTTTCTTACTTAGTTATTGAAATAATGGAAGTTTATGTAAAGTGTACTTTTGTTATGAACTCCTTAGCCATGAGAGGCTAAATCTCTCATGACTGCTCGGTGAAGTTACGATAATGAATAAGTGTTTGGTATGATCTTGATCGCTTTAATCTTAAGCTTATGTTGCAAACCTGTTATATCTTATCTTATCTATTTTTGCTTATCAACTTAGATTATATAATCATATCGGTATAGGTCGACACAAACATATAAACTTGATAAGTTAAACTTCACTAGTAAGCCTTCTAACCCCACAAGAGTACACTTACATATCACACATTACTAGAAATTGTCTAATCCTAGTACCTTAAAACCTATCTTGGCTGTTGCATTGTATGGGAAAGAGGAGAGGTGCTTACATTTTCTTATAATGTGTACCTTTAACCATGACTTAACCTTGGTTAGTTTAAGGTTGATGTAGGGTTACCTTCTACATAAGACACGTATTATGTCCATTTATCACACACACTCTCATTCATTCACTAGAAAAATTTAAGACTCTCTCCCTACACACAAGCAAACCCACAGTTCAAAATAAGAAAATAGGGTTTCTTATAAAATCTCATTATAAAGTATTTCAAGTATTCAAGGGCTATTGTTAATCATATACAAGGTGTCTTGGAAGCTTGGTTTGGTAATTAAAGGGGTTAAGCAAGAAAGAAGATCAAATTAGGGTTTCTATTAAGTTAGGGTTTTCTAGTTGCAAAATTTGAACTAGGATTTTGGTTGTTGGGTTTGAACTTGTTCTACATTCATCATACACTCATCTAAGGTTTATCTAAGACCCTAATCTTTTCCTCTTTTTCAAAAATTGCCGTACAGTTTTTTGGAAAACTGACCCAAACAATTTCTCTCTTGGATTCATACACGTGCTTCCAATTCTGAACTTGTTGAACCATTACCTGAACCTGAACGTACTCTGAATCGAAGACTTCGTCGACGAAACAGAAGAGTTCCATACGATCAAAGAAATAATCCACCACAACACCCAAGAATTGTCTACCCGCTAGTTCTTAACATCAACTACTTCTGTCACTTTCTTGATATTCTTCAAAATTACGATCCAATGGACGATGAACCCATGTGGGATGCTGACCATGTTTTCGCTCCGACTCCTGGTTCCGCAATCACTATTCCTGAAACTGCTAGCGAATTTGCTATCAAAGGTAACGGCTTGACTCTTGTCAAGGGAAACCAATTCGATGGTAGAACCAAAACCGACCCTCATAAACACATTCATGAATTCCTCGAAATCTGCGATATGTTTAAATACAGAGATACTGAGAATGAAGTTGTCCGCCTAATGATGTTTCCCCTATCACTCACTGGAGAAGCAAAAACATGGCTGGATGAACTCAACGAAGGAACTATCGAAACATGGGATGAACTTCGAACCACTTTTATTATCCGTTTCTTTCCCCCAGCTCTTTTCGACCGACTCCTCGGAGAAATTCAAGCTTTCTCTCAACATGAAAACGAATCTCTAACCGATGCTTGGCTTCGTATGAAGAAAATGCTCCGAAACTGCCATGGTCACAATCTGTCCAAGGGCAATATAATTAAAATCTTTTATCACGGTCTTAGCGAAATAACCCAAGAAGTTCTAAATGTCGCAGCTGGTGGTATTTTCCTCTATAAAACACCAAATCAAGCTTATCAGCTTTTGGAAGATAAAGTCTTACTCAAGCTTGACTGGGCTAAAAATTAAAAAACCAAATCATCTCTTAAAAAAACTGTTGCTTTCACCGATGAAGGTAGAAGTAATTCTAATACTGACAAAATTATGGTCCGAATGGATTCCATGACCCTGAAAATAGATGCTCAGTATAAAGAACTCCAAACCCATGCTAAAAAAATAAAACCCGATCTTGATGAAGATAATATACCTATGTCCCGAGAAGAAGAAGCCAAATTCATGCAAACTTTTTGTAAGACTCGTTTTTACAATGAATACCTACCCGGCGAACCGGACTGGAAATCGCGATAATGGCGTTCACAAAAACGAACAAGTTTTACAATCGAGACAACTACCGATCCAATACCGATGATAAACAATACGATCTTCAAAAACAATTCAACGATTTCATGAAATCTCATAAATCGACCAACGCTTTCGTCAAAGAAACATTCATGGATCTCAAAACCCAACTCGAAATCGTTACCAAAAATAATTAAGCTTCAATTCAAAACCTTGAAACCAAGTTCGACAGACTTGCTGACAAGCAATCTGGTCGGCCTTCTGGATCTCTTCCTAGTAACACTCAACCAAACCCAAAAGCACATAACTCCAAAGCCTACCAACCACCGCAATCTCACAATGAGCATGTGAATGTTGTATTCACAAGAAGTGGTAAATCTTACAACCCACCAGTTAATCCAAATGATCAACAAAACGAATCTGAAACTCCTATCAACTTCGATAGCGATGATGAAGACGATGAACCGACACCACAACCGAAAACACAAAATCCAAAATCAGTCAAAGAGACTCTGTTACCCAAACCATATAAACCAAAAATTCCTACCCTCGACGTCTAAGGAAAGAGAAAATGGAAGCTCAATACGGAAGATTTCTCGACATGATCCGTGTTGTCCGAATCAATGTACTTCTTATCGATGTCTTGTCCGGAATGCCTAATTATGGAAAATTTCTCAAGGAACTAGAAGCAACAAAAAGAGGAAACATAAAATTGTACATAATCTCTGCCCGCTTTCTAAGCGAAGAAAGTTCATCAATAATTCCAAAATAAGTTCACTAAATCGGAGACCCCGGTAATTTTCTTATTCCATACATGTATTTTCAAACAAAACCTTCTCCTTATAAGACCTTCTCCTGCAATGCCTTAGCCGATCTTGGTGCTAGCATTAACCTTATGCGCCATATTCGTTATATGCCAAATTATCTCTCGAGACTCTTAAAAAAAAACCTTATTTACCAAAAACAATAGAAGCGTAAGATAAGCCGATAGATCGTTCCCAATACCCTGTTGTAATACTAAAAATATGCCTCGTTGAAGTTGGTAAATATACCTTTGTCCTGCTTGATTTTATTATCCTCGCAATAGGAAGAAGATAGAAAGGTTACCCTCTCATCTTGGATACGACCATTTTCTTCATACTGGCGGATGCATTGATACGATTAAACAAAAACACTCAACCTTGGAGTTAGAACTGCACGAATGATAATAAATTTCGAATCGTGGCAATGTGAAACACTCGTTATTCGGGAAACGATGATTAGTTGTTTCAACACACACACATCATATTCACAATCATCAGACAATTTTCAGCATCGGAGGGGGCTTTCGGAGGCTGACGGGGGTGGGAAAGAGCGGGCTTTATGCGGATGCGGGAGTATAGTCGTGAAGCAGCTATTTTAGACGGCGGAGGCTGGTAGTAGCGAGTTGCTCGTTAGAATATCGCGGACAAGAGAGGAGAGCCCCGCCTTATGGGGACACGAGGCGTGAGGGGCACGTTGCGTGTAGGGAGATCGGTGTGGGATTGTGTCCGTTGCTCTTATTGGGGATGATGAATTTTTTTAATTATTTGTGTAGATGCTCGTGGATGTATTTTGTTCTATTATTTTTACTTCTTTTGATATTAATGTTTTTACTCTTTTTTTTTTTTTTTTTTTTTTCTTTTTTGTTGTTATTTTTGTTCTTGGTGGGATTGGTTTTTTTTGGTTTGACTTTTTTTTTTTTTTTTTTGTGTGACGGGTATTCTGGTGGGTATTAGTTTTGATTCTTCTGTTCAGTTTTTGTATATCGGGGGTTTTTTTTCTTAGGGGGGAATCTTTTTTGTGTTTTGTTGTGTACAGGGGGGGTTTTTTTGGTGGTGGTTTTATGGAGGTCTTTTGAGTTTGAGGTTGGTCATTTTTTTGGGGTGGTTTGTTTGTGGGTTTGAGGGTTGGGGTCTTGGGGTTTGTTTGTTTCTGGGGGTTGGTTTTGTGGGGGGTTGTTTTGATATTGGTTTTGGTGGGTGGGGGGGGTTTGGTGTTGGTCTGTGAGGGTTTGGTCGTTGTGTTTTTTTTTTGTTATTTTTTCAGGGGGTGTGGTTTTGTCTTATTTGCGGGTGGGGGTTTGTTGTGTCTTTATGGTAGGGGAGGTTGTTGGGGGGTTTTCATTCTTATAATTATTATTTTGGGGTTGTACATATTTTAATCTATGAACTTTTTTTTTTTTGGGGGAGGGGGGGGTGATCTCGGGTGAGGTTTTTGGGTGTTTGGTGTTATTTTGGGGAGGGATTGGGTTTTGGTTTTCTTTTTTTCTTCTCTTTTATATATCTTTTTTCTTTTTATTTTTGGGGTTTTTTTTTTGTACTCTTTTTAATTCTTTTTTTTTTGACTATTTTTTTTAGTATCTTTTTTCTTGTTTTTTTTTTTATTTTTTTCTTGGCTTTGATAGAATTTTACTCTTCTATGTTACTTTTTTTTTCTTTATATTCCTTATCTGACATTTTTATACTTTCTGACTCTCTGTTTTTGTAGTGTCTCTTTCTTAAGGGGGGTCTCAGTCGTTCGCAGTGGGGCGCTATTCTTTGGGGGGTTCGGGGGGGATTTAGTACTATGTGATTAGAGGATCTGTGTGTCTATTCTTTCATTCTTTTCATCTCTGAATCACTATTAGGGGGTTCTGCTTTATTGTACTTGCTCTATCAATAACTTCATCTTCACTTTATACATATGTATAACTATGATCTATTATATCCTCGTTCAATGTCTCTGTATCTCCCTTCGGGGCCAAAACAACTACAAACACACACAACAAATCAAACAACCACACCAAGTAAGACAACAAAACAATAACTACAAACAAAAAACAACAAACCACAACAAAAAAAGCCAACAAAGACACAAACACACAAAAAATACCCAAACTCAAAAAAAATAACGCAAACACAAGAACACAGTACACAAGAAAACGACAAGAAACACACAACAAAACAAAGTAAAAAAAAAACACAAAAAAAACATATACAAACAAAAACAAAAAAATCAAAACAAAAACACACAAAATACAAGAATATATCCTCATCACACTATTTGATTACACCTATATATAAAATCCAACACTATCTCATCGAAGAACCTCCTAACAATGATCTCATAGAACTTAAAACCACTTCCAGATGAGATCTAGACTATGTACTCGTATTTAGAAAGGCAACCCTATTATACACATTTTCCTTACTTATCAAAAGCATCTCTCATCTTATCATCACAAGATGATCACATCTAAACAGCAAACTCATACACTCTTACTTCAAAAGCATCATCTATCATAACAAGAGCCCTTTGAGCTTATCAAAGACGACAATCATTACCTGTTGACACATACCCATCCCCCCCCCCCCATTCTTTGCAAACACGCAAGATATACCAATCTTCACATACTGACAAAAAACCGTATGTCTACACTCAAAAAACAAAAGAGTTACAATCCTAATCATGCAGAGAGTTATTAAAAACAGAAATCAGAAACTCTTCACCCATGATCATAATTTACCAATGTTCGCTAAGTCCTATGGGTCTCAGTCCTATCACACATTGTATATGGCCAAAGAGCTAAGAGTGGTATTACATTGTCACTCTACACAAAAATTGATGAAACATGTTCCACAACAAAACACCGTCATATCTTAAGGTTTACGAGGTTGTGCATCGGATTATCGTAAACTCAATGTAAGACACATCATACCGCAATAAAGATCAACACACACTCCTTATCACAATCTTGAGGTCTCAAAAGCATACACAGAGACTACGAGAAATAAAATAATTATATATTCCTCGATGGTTATTGCTTCTTAGATATTTTAACTCCCTTTCGATTCCTTAATGATCAAGAGAAATCCAACAATCTCACAATGGTCCCATATTCTGGAACATACGCTTATCTGCAAAAACTCTCACGGGCTGACAGCAATGTCTCCTGCCACATTCCAAAGCTCTCTAGTCTGACAATCTAGTACACGGATACTGTTATCTCTCGAAGGAATCCTCAGTATTCGTGGACATGATTTTTCTGACTATACGAAACTCACATTTTTAGTCTGTAAATGTAGGGCTACATCTATGCCGAAATCTCTCACTCGATAACTTTGCTCTAACGTTAAACACAATGCCTCTACTCTTGTTCCTTAATTGGGAGAAATATCACTCATGGTCACAAGAGAAGAGGAATTACAGCTCGTACACACAGAGTGTTCTTAGTGCCTGACCTACAAATCAAGGGGAAAAAGCACACACACATCGAGACTGTAAAGCTACACACAACTTCCATATATCTCAACCTAAAATTTACATATCATCAAGACGCTCTTTACTACAGAGATCACAATGTCTCTACGAGGAAATGTGTTCTCTATCATCGCACATTATTCACATATTACCTAGCACACACACACACAGTCTTAGATAGTCATGATAACTTTCACACAACGAAAGTGAGATAGAACTGCACGTCACACTACTATGTGCAATCATATCTACTACATATCTGGCAGCAAATATAATCAAAATTAATCAACGTCAAGTCAATAATCCATCACACATCACCTAATACATGAGCACAACTACATCCTTATAATGAACATCCACACTACGTTACACATAATATATCAAAACGTGCTACAAACCGTTATCGTATACCTACTTTAAAAAACCCTAAAGTCGCTTATATCAGGGGGCGGGAGGTGCGTAGAAGAGGGAGAATGTACAGGGCTGGGGGACAGTGAAGCATGGGAGGTTAAGGAGGGGTAACGATGAACATGTCGAGGTGGAGTGGGAATATACTGTTCGGCGACGGTGTGTTTGTACTAGTTATGTTTTAGGCTCGAGGGTTGTGGTTCTAGCAGGTTGCGTAATATCCAGCGTAAAAGAAGCGCTCTGCTATATATGCAACGACGGTTTATATCGCCAAGGTGATTGCATCCTACACGAGCGTACTGATTGCAACACAACAACTACAACTCTAATATAAAATGTGTAAATCCTAAATAGTAGCTATTCGATGATTTTACATACACATTTTTTACACTCTAAACGCCTAGATTGAATAGTAATAAAGCCTAACCCGTGCAAATAGTAATTCATGACCCGTTTCCTTGGTTTTTACATCAGTACCGGCCAAACCAACACTCGAATAAGTTGTAATAACTTAAATTACAACATTAATAAGCAGAGTCCTAGTACTGCAGTTTCGTGACGCGAGAGAGCAGACAACAATATTCCAACAGATTAGAACCCAAAAAGCGCCTATTCTCGGTTTAAACCCTAAAACCTAAGAACTAGTGCCAACTAGGCCCTAGTTCAGAATCGGATCAGTCTATAAAACATAGGATCTGAGAAATATCAATAGGATCTGGATATTAAGTAAAAGCACTAGGTTGTAGCCCTATGTCTTGTGATCATTTTGCCAGTGGAATCAACCCGATTCGACGTCGGATGAATTAGTTACAGCCGAAATGGCAAAGGTACGCAGATTCTGCACACCTATAGTAAATGGCTATTATCTCTAATTTTTTCTATAGTAACCCTCAAATATGAAAAACTAAACGTTGTAGAGGACTCAAATATCTAACAACGCTCGGTGGTTTGAGCTTCAACAGAATTATGGTTTGTAAATTGAAACCATTTTACCGAGACTGGTATTGGCTGTCCAAAAATAGCCATGTAAAAATCAAACCAAACACCCCTAAAACATCTAGAACCACCTCCACCTTGCATTCTAGCCTTCCTTACTCATCCCCTAGCCTCTCCACATCACCCGCCATGTGTCCTAACTTGGTTATCAAAGTTTCTTATCCTCTTAGTGTTGCTAACACTATAAATAAGAGCACATATACTTCATTCTAACTCATCCCCCACTTCTTCTTTCTATAACCCAATTGAGAAAACATTCTCTGCTCCATATGATCCTAGGATCATATAAGAAGATCAAGCAAGTGAAGCTTTAAATATTTGATGCCCAGGGAACAAGATACAAGGCGTACGAGTGAAAATACTACCCGAAACGACCCATTTCTACCATTTTTGCTCCTTGAAGCTCAAACCCAGGTTTTGAATGTTCTACTTCTACTACTACACCCTTATAATGTTCATATGATCCTAAATATACTCTTGTTAAAGTTTCATAACTCAATTCATGCTCATTTTCCATTTTGATCCAAAACCGTACACCCGAAACCCTAATTTCGCGTTTTTCTTAAAACTAAATGTTATAATTAAATATTGTTATAATCTATCCTAGCATGCTTAACTAATGTTAAAATAACCACTTTATTGATTAATGAAGGAATTTGAACTTAAAACCCGCGCGTTTACGTTTTGAAACCCTAATTTGACCCGTTTTGCTTCCTAGCCTAACGAATCGTTATTTTAAACTTGCGTTACGTTAAAACTTCATATTTTAGTTTATTATAACTTATAAATATCTTTTGAAATGTTAACATAAGCTTGCATGGCAATTTGGACATGTTTTGTAATTATAATCCATGCAAGGGGTATATATCGTAACTTTCTGAAATTAATAACTAGAAGGGCTGAATATGTCATTTTATCAAAGTTATAACTATAGGGGTCTATTATGTCACTTTTCAAAGTGCAAGGTTTACTTGGTATATCTTTTAAAGTTGAAGGACCAAAGTCGTAAAAGTGCAAACTCCAAGGGTAAATTCTGCCACTTTTCAAACTCAAGGGTCTAAAATGTAACATTTTGAAAAAGTATAAAATCATGTTTAAAACCTTACAAGACATAACTTTAATTAACGCTTCTCGTGCTTAACATTTCCAGATATTGATTAAAACGCTTAAAACTGATTATATCGTATCACAATACTAGGGAGCTTCATATTAAGAGGTTTCATCTTGGTATTACGTTCTGACTGAGTTGTTGGGTTTACGATTTAAAGTGCCCTAGCTCCTCAAACGTTTACTGAATGACTTCTGAATTATGATGGCCCGAACACAATAATTTTCCAAACTCTTCAATCAAACTAATAACTCTTAAAATTAAAGTTCTAGGTACAATCTTCCTCTAAGGACTCAACATATTCTACTTTCAGGTTGTGTGACGTGTCTATTTATATCATTTTACTATATCAACCTTCCCGTTAAGATTGTGTTAGGTCGATCAGCTTTCATTTCAGTATAATTCTTACATCTACCTATCGGTTATTACATCTACCTATCAGGTGAAGTTCATAACCTCGCCTTTACTTATTTTACATGTTTTATAAACCCGCGAGGGGGATACATGCTTGTCACAAACTCTTTTACATACTCATTTATCTTATAACAATGTAATTGTTTTTCAAAGACTTAGTAAATTCATAGCCTCACATTTCAATCTTTTCATAAACCTGTGAGGGGGATACCTGCTATAATTTACGAATACAAGTTACATGCTATTCTGACATATCATTACAATCAATGTCTAAGTTATAAATCCTACAAGTCATTAAATTGACTTCAAGTCGTTAAATTGACTATGGATATTAATCTGTTAGTATCATAGATCCTACAAGTCGTTAAATTTGACTTCGAGTCATTAAATTAACTTTGGATATTAATCTGTTAGTTTCATAAATCCTACAAGTCATTAAATTTGACTTTAAGTCGTTAAATTGACTTTGGATATTAATGATAGTGTAATAAATCCTACAAGTCATTAAATTTGACTTCAAGTCGTTAAATTGACTTTGGATATTAATGTTAGAGTAATAAATCCTACAAGTCATTAAATTTGACTTTGAGTCGTTAAATTGACTTTGGATGTTAATATGTTGATATTATGAGCTCTTCAAGTCGTTAAATTGACTTTGGATGATAATGTGTTGGTGACATGAGAACAAGACCAATCAGACCAAACAAGGCAATAACGGGATAATACATTGTTACTATGATTCATAACAATATCATTTTCATAATAATTGTGTTTATACAATTATTATAATATTACTTGTATTCAAACTGTTTATATCAAACCTATGAATTTCACTCAACCATTGTGTTGACTTTTTAGCATGTTTATCTCAGGTAATTAAGCAAGTTGCGGCACGGAGTGGCATGGACTCGAAGATGGCTGAACTGTTATCATTCAAACATGATGTTTTAGATTTTAGGACCTGCATTTTGTAAAAACTCTGAATATAATGAATGATAACTAAATTTTTCCAACAATGTCTCTTTTGAGTCGTTTTCTATGATTATGATTGTTGTATCCATGAAGTAGTACCCCAGATTAGCTTCTGCTGCTATATTGTAAAAATGGGGGTGTTACAGTCCCCCTAAAAGGTTGGTGATGAGGCTGTCCATAAGGAGTTGGGTAACAGAATGGAAAGGGCTGCCACTACTGCTTCTAGCTTAGAGGCAGAGCAGGACAGTGGTAACATAAACTAAGACACAATTCATGGCAATACTTAATGAGTCAAGTCCTTAGGGAACTGGTTCTGGTAGTGGTCCCTGGTGCCAAGATACCTTATAGGGGATGTCGTAGTTCAAACTAGGTTTGAGACTGTATCTAAAAGTCTAATGACCCACCTCTCTCAAGAGATAACCCACTTGGAAGTGGGGAGGACAGTATGAAACTGAAAGAATTGATGGCACCTGGTACAAAATTGTCTATTCATTGTGAGATTTTGGTAAACATAAAAGAACAGAGAGAAGTTGGTGAGCCAAAAACAGAAAGAGAGCTGTGTGATAAAAACAGAAAGAGTGCATTGGTGAGCAAAAAGAATTAAGAGATATTATGAGTACTAAAACAGAAAGAGAGATGTGTGTTTAAAAATAGACAGAGTGAATTGGTGACCTAAAAGAAATGAGAGATGATGTGAGATGAAAAATAGAAAGAGAGTTAGTGAGATACTTTTTGAAATGAAATGTTTACTCGTACTTTAATGTTAATGCTGCTTTGCTTAAACTTAATACTGTTAAGCTTAGGTTAATGCTGTTAGGCTTAAATTACTGCTGCCCGTATCTATTTATGCTGCTAAGTATTCTCTTACTGCTGTTAGGCATAAGTTAATGCTGCCAGGCATAACTTACTGCTGTTAGGTTAGTTAATACTGTTAGGCTTAACTTAATGCTGCTAGTTTAAGTTAATGTTGTTAAGGGTACTTTTAATAAATATAAACGATTTCTTCAATTAAGGGTTTCGATCATTCATAAATCGTTTTCAATCATTCAAATACTCTCTAAACCGTAAACCCTAACTCAATTTCATCTTTAATCATCAAACCCATCACAATGTCAACACCCACATTTGCTGCAACTCATAACTTAGTCGCCTTTTTAGAGAAGCCTGCCGAATCTAATGGGTTTGAGCAAATTATTGATTTCCTCAATGCTAAACCTATTAAGTTTGCTTTAACGGTGAATCCCACTGTCTATACTTCATGTATTAAATAGTTTTGGGCTACTGCGAAGGTGAAGAAGGTTAATGGCCAAGATCAGATACAAGCCCTAGTTGATAAGTAGAAGGTAATCATCATGAAGGAAAGTATAAGAAGTGATATTCACTTTGATGATGCTGAAGGTACTGTCTATTTACCTAATGATGTTATTTTTGAGGAATTAGCAAAAATAGGGTATGAAAAACCTTCTCAGAGGTTAACCTTTTACAAAGCCTTCTTCTCACCCCAATAGAAGTTCTTGATACACACCATTTTGCAATGTCTTAGTGCTAAAACCACTGCTTGGAATAAATTCAGCAGCACTATGGCATCTGCCATTATCTGTCTTGCCAACAACCAAAAGTTTAATTTTTCTATGTATATTTTGGATAATATGGTGAAAAACTTAGAAGGAGGTGTTAAATTCTTCATGTTTCCAAGATTTCTGCAAGTCTTCCTGAATAAGCAAGTGGATGGAATGAATAAGCATAAGGAAACCTTTGTTATATCTTCTCACACCAAGAAAGTTTTTGCCAATATGAGGAGACAATCAGATGAATTTTCTAGGGTTGTTACACCTTTGTTTGATAATATGTTGATTCAAGCTTCTAAAGAGATAGGTGAGGATTTAGGCCATCCAACTAATTCCACTCAAATACCTATTGATGACCAACCATCTACATACTCTACACCCAAAAAGAAACAAAAGTCTAGGAGGAGACAGAGGAAGGAAGTAGAGGTTTCTCAAGATGACCCTAGGCATGAGGAAAGTGAACCTACACCTTCCAATGATCCACAACCAAGTGGTAAGGATAGACTGGAACTAACTAAATTGATGGTTTTATGTACCAAATTGCAACAACAGGTTCTTGACCTCTAAAAATCAAATACTGCTCAGGCAAAGGAGATTGCCATTTTAAATACAAGAGTCAAGAAGCTAGAAAGGAAGAGAAGGTCAAGACCTACAGGATTCAAAAGGTTAAGGAAGGTTGGTGCTGTTAGCAAGGTTGAATCCTTTAAAGAAATAGATAGTTTGGGGGATTAGGAGGATCCATCTAAACAGTGGAGTAAAATAGCAAAGATTAATCAAGATGAAAATGTTAATTTAATTGATGAAGCTCAAGAGCAGTTGAATGATGAAGAAATGTTTAGAGTTAATGATCTTCATGGTAAGGAAGTAACTGTTGAAGATACTACTACTAAGGTAATTATTACTACTGTCTCTACACTTCCTGTTACAACTGTTGAGGTAGTTACAACTGTCAGTGCTCCAACAACTAACATTGAGGAGTTGACATTAACACAAACTTTGATTGAGATAAAAGCAGCAAAACCTAAGACAATCAAAGCTGTTACTACTGATGCTACTTTAGTTACAACTGTTGCTACTATAGTTTTTATTACTATAGTAACAAGACTAAGTACAAAGGGAATTGTTTTTCATGATCAAGAAGAGCAGGTATCTGTGTCTAAACTAACAGTTTCTTCTACTTAATCTTCTATCAAAGACAAGGGTAAGGGTATCATGATTGAGCCTGAAAGACTTTTGAAAAGAAAATATCAAATTGCTGATGATGAAGAGCTTGCAAGACAATTAGAGACTGAGATGCAAGCAGAGATAGAATAAGAAGAGAGAATCAGAAGGAAAAAGGAAGAAGAAGCTAACCTAGCCTTGATTGATTTATAGGAGAATAAACAAGCTGTGATGGAGGCTGATAGATTGCTAGCTAAAAGGCTTCAGACAAGAGAAAGCGAAAAGAGAGGGCTTACTATAGGAATAAAAGTCAAAGTTGTTTGTTGAACTGATGAACAAGAGAAGAAAACACTTTGCTAAACTAAGAGCTCAAGAAAAGGGAAACAAACCACCCACCAAAGCTTAGAAAAGAAGTCAAATGTCTACCTATCTCAGGCATATAGGAAATTACAAACATTCTCATCCAAAGGGAAAAACTTATGAAAAGATTGAAAAATTGTTTGAAAAAGAGATGAAAAGGGTAAATTCTTTCATTCCTATGGATACTGATGATAGAACTGATAAAGAGAAAGAAAGAAGTTCTAAAAGAGGTGGTGATGATCTTTAATCTAATGTGTCAAAGAAACAAAAGGTGGATGAGCAGATAGAAACTGAAAAGGTTGATGATCTTAAAGATGAAGAGATGAAAAAGCATATAGAGGTAGTGAGAGAGGGTATTATAGTAATTGATGCTGTACCACTAGCAAACAAACCTCCTACAATTGTTGATTACAAGATCATCAAAGCAGGTATTATTGGACACTTCCAGTTGATAAGAGAAGATGGAAGCTCAAAGAGGTATTCTTCAGTGATCAAGATGCTTCAAGGTATTGACAGAGAAGACTTACGAATCCTCTGGAAGTTGGTCAAAACAAAGCATGGTGATATAGGTCCAGAAGATGAATATGAAAGGGTGTTGTGGGGAGACTTAAAAGTGATGTTTGAGCCTGACATAATGAGTGATGTATAAAGAAGTCTAC